>JBBMKE010000007.1:6326001-6336035 GCA_037834125.1 Lippia alba
TTCCAAATACCAAACAATGCATATTTATCAATTTATCAAGCATTCATGAACGAATTACAATTTAAACAATCAACAAATAATTCAATTCGATACAACGAGGCTCACTTTTACAATTCAAACAATCATACATATCACATTTCATTCTATACATAATTTCATATACAATGCAATTCATATCGATCAACAATTCAAGCAATTACGCAATTAAAATCATATAAACAATTAAATCAATTAATTCTAAATTATACAAATAAATTCCTAAAAAATAAATCGAGTGTCCTATTGACGAACCGAAAGTGGCAATAGACTCACCGCGATGAAAGGAACCCGCGGAACGAAGAGACGTCGGAAAACCGACGCCGGAAGTCGCCGGAATAGGGCTGTTAGTCGCCGGAAAAATAGCTTCGGTGGCCGCAAAATTCCCCGGAAGGACAGGATCGTACGTCTCGGCCTAACGAACAAAACCCCTCAACCAATTTCAGAAAATACCAAACGTACGGGATTTCGTTGATGAAAAACGAATACAAAATCGAAAGGCGGAAAATGAAATTAAACGAAAACCGCGCATTGGAAATTAAATTCGAACGTACCATTGCGAAGCTAGAAACGAGGGCTACGAAAGCCCTTGAGCAATTGCCGGAAAATATCGCCGGAGCACTGCCGGCCTGTTCACGGCCGGTCCACGGTCGCCGGCCGGTTCTCGGTCCACCGCCCACACTGGAAGCTTGCCGTCGTCGTCCCGAGCAACTTTTGTAAAGGGTCCAAGGTCAGAAAACCGCCGGAAGAGCCCCAAAACTCGGCCCGAAGCCGCGCCATCTTCACCTCGCCGGAAACACCACCACCGCTGCGATTTGGACCCCGCCACCGCCGGAAATGAACTCAGGGGGTCGAACACTGCCGAAACCACTGAAGTTCGTTGGAAAAAGGCGCCGGAACAGTGGGCCCGCCGCTGCTACAGTAACGGCACTGCTGCAACTCGCCGGAACGGCCACCTCCGGCCGTTTTCTTGCCAAACCAAGGCCGGAATCAGACTCAGGGGGTCGAAAAAGGTGGGGGTAGGTGGTTGGTGTCCGGCGAAAGTCGCCGGACTGTCAACGGGGACGGGTGGCGGAAAACCGCCGCCGTCGCGCCTCTGCTGCGCTGTCTCCGGTGGGATTCAGGTCCCGAAAATGGTATGGTTGAGTCGGCGTCGTCGAGATGCTCGAAAAGCACTACTCATTTGTCGAATTCCGTCGAGTATCGGCCGAGTTTGGATAGTGTGTGTTTTTACACCTTCAAGTGTATGTGTGCAGCGTTTCACGTCGGGAAGAGAGGGAGGAGGCTGAGACTGAAAATGGCACGAAGTACGAGTATCTGAGATATTTATCCCGGATTCTCACGCGCGAAACGAACGGATGGAGGGGTAAACGATGTCAGAATTGGGCAAACTTAGAGTCTACGGACTCGATTCGATGCCCCGAATGCGTTGGAGGGTCAAAGAGGTCAAAATCTCGACCGAACAAGAAATGACCGAAAAACTCCTAAAAAGAGAAAATTGCAAACAAGCTCCTAAACTCTTAAAGAGTTCAAAAGAGGGCCCGCAAAAACACATAATCACATAATTAAACACACAAAAAGAGAACACGTGGTGAGATCTTGGACGTCCGAAAAATCGGGATGTTACAATAAGTGATTAATTAGTTAATTAACAATCCTCTCAAACTCACACGTGTGCGTTTACCTGAATTTGAAATCCAAAAAGATCAATGTGTCGCGTTGTGATTGGATGCTGATAGAGATCACCTCGACAACATGTCTCTTAATCAAAAATACTTTTCAGAATATTTCTTTATTTATGACTTGAAGAAACGGGGTGTTACATTATATATGTATCGTCACATTATATTTGTATGATCGTATCTTTGTGTTCAAAAATTTTAAATTATATAAATGTTAGTATTAAAAAAAAGAAAGAAAAAGTTTTTGTGTAAAGTGCCATAATTTTCTAGTGTCATTATATTTTTGGGTACTAACTTTTTAGTGTCATATTCAAGCGATTTCAAAGTGGTCCTGATAATAAGGTGCATATAGGATTAGATATTTGTTGCATATTTTATGTTGATACACTCACCGACCGAATTTGTTATGCACCAATCTTATAAATATCTAATCCATATTAATAAAATATTTATTCATTTCAACACGACACAATATAAATTTATTAGGAATACAAATTTTAAATTTAATTATACAAAATATTCTATTTCTTGGTACCTTTTGCATTTTTTGTGCCACTGTTGTTTGTACATGGTTTAGTGTTTTAATCTATTGATACTAATGCTACCATTTAGAAGTAACTTAAAAGTATGTTTGATTTATAGTCTAAAATGTATGGAATCCTTCACTAGTCAAGTGGCCAGTACAGAATTCTTAAGTTATCTGCTACTATTGATATCTTTATTTTTCGCTCAAATCCTATTTTTCTAACTCATTTGGTTTATTCTCCATCTCTAACAGGTTTCTACCTTATTGTTATCATTCATAATTTGTCATTGCCACTTTTGCTATTCGTTAGCCGCTATTTTTATGCCTTACATTTTTATAATTTTCATTTTGTATCGTATGAGAATGTGAGCCTTTAGACTTAAGAATTTATCTATCATCCAAGAGTTCTATTTGTGGCAAGCCATATATTGTAATGTTTGATTTGAGTTCCTTATTTTTTTATGACAATTTATAGAATTCACACAATTAAAAGTAATGCAACTTCACCTTGCATAAATTCCAATTATATCCTCTTATTTTTTGGCATCAAAACTTGTCGAACTTTTTTTATTTAAAAAAATATATATGATGATAATTTATTTTTTATTTATTATCGGAAACATAATATAATAAAATAATATTTATAAAAATATTTGTATAAGGAATGTTACCCAACCCTAAATCCTATCTGGTATGTGTTGAAAGTTGAAACTGAAAATCCTTGTCCTTTCCGGTTTACTATATGCTAGGTACTTACCCACTAAGTCATTCCACTCAAATTATGACGCTTGCTGTTTTTTGTTTCTTTCTCTCTCTTCTTTATTTTTCATGCATTATCTTGTTTTTGTTTAGTTTTTTCATTACGTTATTTCGCACAAAATATATAATTTTATTTATTATTCAATTATATATGATATGTATAAAATAAAATTTAATTATTTGTATTTCTTTTCATATTTTATTGCTTTCTCACTCTTCTTTATTTTTCATGATTATCCTTATTTTTGTTTAGTTTTTTCTTATTTATTTGTTGTATTTCGTTAGATTATTATCCCTTATAAAATATATAATTATATTTATTTTTTAATAATAACATGTATAAAATAAATTTATTATTTATATTATTTTTTTATCTAATAAAATGTTGTATATGGAAAATCAATTTCTTTCTCATCTACAAATTGATTTTACTTTCAAAATATATTTATTTTATATTCTAACTACTCAATTAATTGAATTCATGATAATTATTTTTTAAAATAATTAATCATATTTCATAATCGAATAATATATTAAGAAAAAATTAATTTTATGTAATTTACGTATAATATGTTAAAGGAATAGTGATTTCATAAGGAAGGGAATTTTTTTTGAAATAATATATTAGATAAAAAGAAAATAAATATAAATAATTAAATTTTATTTTATACATCTCATAAATATTCATAATTGAATAACAAATAGAATTATATATTTTATGAGAAATAACGTAATGAAATAATTAAAAAAAATTAAACAAAAACAATATAATGCATGAAAAATAAAGAAGAGAGAGAAAAAAACAAAAAGCAACAAATGTAAGAGTTTGAGTAGAATGACCTGATGGGTAAGAACCTAGCATATACTAAACCGTCCTTCCCCCACCAAATATTACCAGATGATTTAGCCATTTAGGTTGCCAGCCAGCCTGCGGGTGAGCGTTTACTCATTAACAAAGTAACAGATGATCTCATTGGTCCAACTCTAAAGAATGGGACCACCTCACTCTGTACTCTCTATTATAGGTTGTTGCAATTTTCTATTTTCAAAAAAATATATTAAGGATTATAATTTAGGGGTTATTAATAAAAAGTAGCAAATATCTTTTAAAACTTATAGTAAACTTCCTAGTTTGAAAATTTTATATTTTGATCACCAATACACATTATATTTTTTCTAAACTTTCCAATCACCTAGAAAGATTGGATTATTTCTTTAAAGAAGAATAAATATACGGACGAGATTTTCCGTCGGTTCTTCTTTGTAATTTTTCTTTCAATGAAAATTCGAACGGAAAACCAACGAAAATTTTTCGTTGGTATTTTTGATGCAATTTTTTTAGAATCGCGCCAGAATTTTCGATGGAATTCCAACGGACAACCGACGGAATTCAGTTGGAATTTTTCGAATTTTTTTTTAAAATTTTGCCAATTTTTCCGACGGAATTCTGACGACTTTTCCGTTTGAATGCAATTTTGCTTGTCGTAGGAATTCCATTTGAAGTTCAAGCATTGCGCCGGTCGAGGCCCCTCAGCTGGGGGTTAAGTATTGGGCCCAAGTTTCAGCAGGATCACCATTAAATGCTAGAGATATTCTGAATATCTTCTATAAATTATACATTTTCTAACCAGTAAATCTGGCGGCTGCATTTAATACTCCTTGAATGTGTACTTATTCACGCAAGACGACTCATAGTATAAATATGTTATGCATTTATATTAGTTGTGTTAGCACATTTATTATGATTTTGATCGGCTTTTCTTGCTTTTTTTCTTTTTCTTGAATACTTTGTTGATTTAAGTATCGAACAATATTCGTTTGGGTTATTTAATCTAATTTACTGTTTGCTCCACATGTTTGGATTTTTATATGGAGAGTTTCATCAAATACAAATTTTTCAATGATCAAATTTGAACTATAATAGCCAACCAATTCCCATTACGATCACTTGCAAACAAAATTATCTCAACAAATTAAAAGAATATTAATTTAATCCGACGACCACTTGATTCAACTTATTTAGCTGAGATTATGAGAACTAGCCAACTCGACTCATCTCATACTCTTAATGCAACCATAAATTTCTTCGTATGTTTCTTGTCTTCTCACATAGGACATAGAATGAGTTTCATCATTCTTCGAAAATATTGGAGTCCCCAGATGTTAAAAATTTACCAATAATACGTTCATTATAATAGTATCTACCCGTTCTTCCAAAATTTTAACCTACAAAAAGTTGATACTAATATTTTGCATTTCTTGAAAAGTAACTTTGTTCTACGATGCCATAACACCAAAATTAGGCCTGAGTTTGCTTCATAATTGAGATATCATATGGCCTTTCTATTTTCGCCTTTTACCATTCCTAAATCATGATGGATACTCATTTCAGCTAACAACCCACCTTGAGTTATGATAGACTCTTGCCCAACAAATCGATTACTAATACAACCTCTGTTGAACAAAAAAAGAAGATTACTTTTATAGATAATTTTTGGATTGTCAATTAAGATTTAAGGGACGTGTGATCTCTATTACACCACCTAGATTTTTATAAAGGATAATTAAACAGTTATTTTTTAGATTTAAACTAATTATGCAAATTGAAAGTATAATATCTTTCAAAATGTATCTTAATGTTTGACTTGATACGTGCATACGACATTATTTTTATGAATTTGAAATTAAATATTAATCACTAAGTGTCGAGAACAATACAAAATACCCATAAAATGATAGGAATGATGTCACTAAGATTTCTCCATTGTGATGTTCGTACATTTATTGATAGATGGAAGTTTTGTAATATTCAAACCACAACGAAAATTTATGTAATTAGGGGTAGTTGTAGTCTATCATTTCAATACAGTAACAAAACCGAAATCAAAGAAGCTAACTCCTTTCATGGCCCTTGAGCAGATAAAGTTGCACTCCTTGTGACCCACGATCCAAAAAATAGCAGCGTTTTACATTTATTGTATAATTGATAAAAAAATTAAAAAAATAAATATTTAAATAAAAAATGCGGATAACATATTATCATATAATTAGTTGAAGTTCGACCAAACTAAAATTAAACAAAGAACTTTTTTATAATTAGGCCAAATATTTGTGGTATATAATATATTGGGCGAATTGCACTCAGGTATCCTGAGGTTTGCCTTAATTACAACTCGATCCCTCTTGTTTCGAAAATTACATATAAATCCCTAAAAACACTACAAATCAGTCCTTTTTTAAAGATTTATATGTAATTGAAACAGTATTTTTAGAGTTCATATGTAATTTTCAAAATAAGAGAGATTTATCTATAATTAAAGCAAACCTCAAGATACTTGATTGTAAGTTGCTTTATATATATTTGGGTGCAAATGTGGTATATACATACATATGCATAAACATGAACATGAGCATAACAAAAAGGAAAAAAGACAAAACATGTTCTCCAAATTTTTGAGTCAAAGATCTCAGACATTGATCGCCGGAACAAAAAGGTTAAAATAAACATAGCCTCGAAGACCTCGGAATTGGAGAACTTACATAATTAAATTCAAAATAGTGTCTTAATAGTTAATTCCATATAACAACCGGCCATCATGCATACTGACAACTGACAAGGCCCTATATCTTTAACACAACCTCACAGACATAGGTATTCACGCAGCTGGTAAAAATAACATATATATAATATAATATTTACCACATTTTAAGACAAAGTAACGATCCGTCAGTTTGCTCTTTAACTTTAGTGATATTCTCCACTAAAGAGAATAATTACCAAATATCAATTTTTAACTTTTAATTTTCACCACAATTACCAAAGAAAAGGGAGCATTTTTAATGGGTATATATTCCTTCAAGAATAGGAATTTACCCAGCTCTGTGCTTTTTAGGCATGTTTACACCATTGTGTGCGTTGTGTGTGATGAGATTCGAGGATAAGATAACGTTGTTTTCCAATACTTTTTTGAGCAAAAATATTCTTCAGACATGTAATAGTTTGCCAATACAATGTAAGATATGTTGTTAAGGTTTTCCTAAGGTTGCCTGCACATGGATTTAAGACAAATAAATATCCATTTTTACTTGAGTGGGATCGTAGTTGTACATCATCATCATCATCATCATCATAATAATAATAATAATAATAATAATAATAATAATAATAATAATAATAATAATAATAATAATAATTTCATGCACCGTATACTCCATCCCTGTCGTAAAAATAATATCATTTCTTTTTTCACATTAATTAAAAAATGATAGCTATTATAATCGGTGGATAAAATTTTCCAGTTGCACTCATATAAACTAGGAATAAAATATAATTGATAATGAATATCACTTAAAATTTTAAATTGAAATCTAAATAATTAACACGATATAACTGAAAATTAATTAGACAATATTAAAATAAAGGTACAAAAAAAAATTCAAAGATTATCTTTAGTTTATAAAAAATGGTTTGGGGACTATAGTATGGACAAATCAAAACAGTAAGCGAGAATATATTTAGCGAAGAAATGAGTATTTCATAACATATACAATGTAATGTGATCGAGGCCTTTTTCAACTTGACTCAGGGTCGAGGAATTGGATGCCTCGAACCACTTGAATTTGTAATTCGAGGGAATGTTGCCTGTCTTCTCGGTACTTGTTTGAGTAAACAGAATGAGTGAACTAGAGGTCAACTTGGGGGAATAGAGGGTTTTACCCAGGTTGGTACTCCGAAGCTCAAGTCAGATATCGAGTGATGAATATCGAGTAGAGTGCAATAAATGCGGTAGGTGAAAAACTCTCTTAATGAAATAAATGAGGCGCTATTTATACCAAGTAAACTCATCATTGCGTCGACCCACGTGTTATTACTGCGCGTTGACAGGTGTCCACTGTGCCTAAGCATTAAATGCTCGGTCGGCCACTAAGTAGTGAGTGGAGCATTGACACGTGGCGAAGGATCGAGTGAGTCGAGCTATGCGTGTCGGGGCACTCGAGTCTTACTTGACTCGGAGAGTGGGTGTGGTAATTTCTTGGGGGGAGTGAAAAAAGAGATTGAGGTTCAACTCGATTGCTCATTAGGTCGAGGGAGACATACGTGTCTGATTGTCATTGGTCCACGTGTTCGATGAGTATTGTCCACGTTATAAGCCCCCTGAAACGTTGGCTTCTAGGGCTGACGTGGAGGCAACATTTGATCTTCGGACGTGGGACCCTGGTAATCATTGCGACGTTTCATCTTCTCGATTCTCACCATAATTACCCCTATAAATAGTGGTCCTTTGTAACTTCATTTTACCATTTCCAAAAATTTTATCGTAAGAGAATATCGAGTCGTCCGAGCATTCTTAAGAGCTTTTGGTGTGGCCTGTGCTTTCTTTCAAGCAAGAACTACAAGCTTTCAACACAAAAGGTATAGATCTCGACTTTTAACTTGATAGATTCTCTGTTTTTGTTTTCGATTCTCCGTTCTTGGCTGCTTCGAGGGAGAGGTCGATCTCTTCCATTCTAAGGAGCCTCCGTCTCTCTCGATTCATTTGTTTGAAAAATCTTATTTTCCTCTAAAATTTTTCATTGTAAGATGTCGACAAGTCGAGAGGAGGAGGGTCTTGTAGGTATGGAAGAGGTTGTACCTCTGAGTTCTTCGAGTTCATCTTCGAACTCTTCAGAGTCGAAGTCGACGAGGACAGAGTCCACCAACCTGTAGGGAGCCGATGAGAAAGTCGACATAATGGACACATGAAACTCCCCCCGTGAGAAGGAATTGGAAGAGGTTATCGTGGGTCGTCTTCGGGGACGAAGAGACCTTGACCTCAGGCCGAGAGGAGGAAGAGGGAGAGGAAGAGGAAGATGAAAACATCGAGCCCGAGGGAACATTTCCAAAGGATCCTCGAGGCATTCCTTGTACTATCTTTGAGGAGAAGGTACGGAGAATTAAGTTGTTGCTATTCGGAGGGACTCCAGAGTACGGGGGTTATCGGGTAATAAGGCGCCGACCAGGAAGTCGAATGACCAATCTGCCCCCGAATTGTATAGCAATCAATTACCTGGTAGTCGAGAATGGGTTCCGGGTGCCCATTCCAAATGAAGTGCCCGATTTTTTCAACGAGCTGAAAATAAGCCCGCTGCAGCTAATGCCCAACTTGTACGCAATAGTAAACATGTTGAGGGCCTTGTTGAGGTGTTTGGGGTACGCCCCAAACATATTTTGCTTATTAGAGGTTTTTCAAGCATATCTGACATCGGAAACGTCGATGTCGGGGCCTAGGTTCCTCAAGTTGTCCTCGAAAAATAATTATTGATTGGTTCTATCTTCGATTTCCTCCAACTGGAAGGGGTGGAAGGAGAGGTTTGTGTTTATAGAAAGCGAGAAGGGTTGGCCGGGTTTGAAGTACCCGAGTTAGAGTTGGAAGCCTCGAGCAACATTGCCGAGGGAAATACCGGGGTGGCCTAACAATTTGGTTCATCTGAGGGAGATAGGAAGTGTGGACTCGAACGATATGGTCGAGCCACAGGTGTTGGTCGAGCTAGGGTTAGCTCTGGGCATGAAGAAGGATTTCGACCCTGTGACGCCCCGATCTTTCGGTGGCTTAGGGTTAACGTAAGTCTTCTTAAGTGCGCCATTTAATTTATTTAATTATGTAATTATGTGATTGCATGATCTATTTTATGTATAACTTGAAATACTTGACAATGTGATCTAAATGATTTATGTGGCTATGTGAATTAAATGGATTATTTGAATGAATGAAATACGTGCGCTTGAATTAATTGATCGCATGTTTCTTTCTTCGTGTGTCGAACTTGGAACTTGATTATATGACCAAAATGCGTATTTTAATTAATAGCATGAGTGCTGGATTTAATTTTGGGATTTATGTGGCATGCATACTCATTTCATTTTAGGATAGTGACGAAAAGGAGGCTAACGAGCACTTAGCGCACCTTTCGTTTCGGCATGCATATCTTGAGCTCGGAAACTCGGAATCGAGTTTCGTCACCTCCATTGAGCTCAAATCGGCAATTTGGAC
>JBBMKE010000007.1:6381545-6393614 GCA_037834125.1 Lippia alba
AGATTGTCTGTGATTACATAAGGAAAAGTCCAAAGCGGATATTACAATCGGCTTTCTAGGGCACTATTCCTAACAGAGGTCCGTACTCACCGGACATATGCTTTCTTTTCTGTATTGGTGATTGTGAATCGAGTTAGGATTCTTGTTGTATTATATGAAAAGCTTTTGAAAATGTTTTGGTATGTAAAACCTTAGCTAGATTCATGATTGTCCCCTTTTATTGCTTGCTTTGTTCTATATGTATTTATGATGTGGGTGTGCGTTTAGCCCCCTCACTCAGTCGAGTTTAGACTGACCCCTTCCTTTTACTCTTTGGTTATAGGTTGCTCGAGCTAGGCAGGGAAGTGCGTCGAGTCGAGTCGTACTTTCAAGTTTAGTTTGAATCTGCATTACATATGTTGCATTTTGAATATTTTTGGACTTGTTATGAATTCAGTTTATGTAATTGGAGAATTATGGATACTTGATGTGTATATTTTTGGGTCATATGGCCAATGTATGTATTCTTATATATGTTTATAAGGATCCTGTTTATTACTTCCGCATTATGTATCTTTGTATTTGTGCTCTTTGACTCGGTCTTAGCCCCGCTTAGCCTAGTGTGTGTGTTTAGGTCCCCGTTCGCTCAGACTTGGGTTCATGTATGGACTTCCATCTCATATGTGGGTTCGGGTCTAAGTGTGGGGGATGTGGTGGCCCACTTCTCTGGGCGTCACATCCTAAAGTGATATCAGAGCGCTCGGTTGCAAAACCGGGGCTCTAGTGTCGAGTTAGGTTTGTCTTGGTCGTTCGGCTTAGGACAATGTGGTTATGTGCATTTATGTGAACTATTTGCTTATATTTCTATTAATTGTGCACATAAACACTAACCGCACGCATGTATATTGGGATTCTCTAATTCTCGTAGGATGCCTCCGCTTAGAGAACACCACTGTGAGAGGTCTCCGGGCCGCCGACACCGCTGAGATCATTCCCCTCAGGCTGAGAATAATCCCCCTCCACAAATGGAACCCCGAGGGATTCATGGAGAGGTTGTGTGCTTTTTCAAACACCCGCTATCGTCAGAATACACCCGCTGCCGGAAATCAAGAAGGGGGGTCCAATTACACTAACTCTAAGGGAGTTTCGGAATCAAAACCCTCTGAGATTTGAGGGTGGCAATGACAAGCAGAGAAATGACTCGTTCAGATTGAGAGGATTGTGGTTCTTTGGAGAAGGCAACGTGCACCCTCACTATGGTGCAAGGACATGCTTACAATTGGTGGTCTAGCATCTGTGCCCGTTTGGATGCTGTCAGAGAGGAGATCAATTGGGAGACCTTTTCCCGGGAGTTCCGCAACAAATATATTCCTATTGCCGCGAGGGACCGGAGACTCCGGGAGTTCATGGACTTGAAACAGGGTGGAAGAACGGTCGCCGAATACATTTTTGACCGTTTATCTAGGTATGCCCCCAACATTGCAAATGATGACCACCACAAAGCTATGCAATTCTTCTAAGGATTGAGAGAGGACATGAAATACGCTCTTGAGGCCGTTGACACGGATACTTGGGCCCTTGTCATCGAAAAAGCTTTGAAGGTAGAAGATCGAGTGGTGGCTAGGAGGAAGACTACTCACACCGGGCATGGTTCTAGCTCGGGAGGTCAAAACAAGTATGGAAAGAGGCCGGCTTTCCAAGCCGTTCCACTGGCAAAGCCTCAGAACAAGCAACCCCGATCCACGGGGCAAGCTCAACCCTTAGCCCTACCGGCACCGCCTCAAGTTCAATGCAAGTATTGCAAGGGCAACTATCTTGTGGAAAATTGGTTCAAACTACACAAGAAATGTTATGGTTGTGGATCCCCGGATCAAAAATTGTGAGCCTTAATAGGGATCATTAATTAATTATCCGTATATTATATCACATTAAACCCCATATTTAGAACATTACAAATTTGACCAAACCAACAATGGTATTTTTGAATTTTAAAATTCTTTTTATTCGGTCAATATATTTTTAATCAATGGTATCCTAATTTTTGGAGAGTTTAGTATAAATTAAATTTCCAGGAGGGTGATTCCTATAAATATATCTAAAAGTAGGATATGAACTAATTTTCTCATTTTAATTTAGAGGTCTAATATAATTAATCCTTTTTCTTTTAAAATACAAATATTATATACCAGAAATTAACAACATACAAAATTCATATTGGGTAACAAAACCCAAAGTTTGTCAATTAAAACATGAATCATTGAATTCATGAACTATTTTGCCAACGGGACTAAACCAAATTTTGCACCATCATCAATAGACTTTGTAGAATATAAATATAAACAAGAAAAACACCAAGACCGAACTGTCTACATCTTTGTATCAAATTATGTTGGTATCTGGATGAAGCATAAAAATAACGTGTGCGTCAAACTCAGATACGCATCAAACTCAGATACAGTTGCACTTATCCTAATAATACAACATAATCAATTGAATGTTGGCGCTCGGATAAATTAAGTACAGATTAAAGGTTTGTTATTCAACTAACCGTATAACTTCACCATGCAATTTATTTGTCTGGTCTCTAAGTCACAAACAGCCCCTGTTTTCAAATGGCGTGTTCAGAGTATCAGTCCTCAGTCAACGCTATCAACATTAGCTTACAGACTTAATCGTTTCATCTCCTCGCTAAGGCTGGTAATATCCGGAACTACTCCTCCATTCCGCTTTCTTGTCACGCAGTTTCCAACAAGATCATCCAAAATGATGGTTGCATCTTTGGCCCCACCATGCTGCAAGAATTTCGATCTAAGTGCAGATCCTGCAGCTGAGGACAAAGGGTTCTCCTGAAATAGCTTCTGCCATATTGTTGCAGAAAAGCATTTTGCATACAAGTAGCTATAGTAACCTATCACAAAAGAACATTTACTTTAAAGTCGGCCATTGCTGATGATTGAACTATTAATGAGGATATATGCTAGCCAGCAGGTTAATTAAATTTCATAAATTACACGTTCTTGCTTTTATAGTTTCACATTTCTCCCTTCTAATCAGGACAAGAGTCGTAGTTAACAACTTTGCAAGAAACTGTAAATCATCTTAGATATATGAATCTGACTTGAGATGTGGTTGGAAAATTATTCCTGCCTCGAATTAATTAAAAATTTTCTCCAGACCACTATCTTTATATTCCTGGATCTGGCATTCAAATAATTACTCTTTAACAGTAAGGATAAAACCCTATCATTGTGCTCAAATTTCAAAACAATGAATAACACGCATAAAATGAATATCATGCATGGACAAATTCGTATTTTATGCCTCCACCCATTAGATCCTAACAGGAATGTTGGGGAGCGGGGATCCGAATTTGAGAGGGTAAATATTCTAAGTTACTCTTAAGTTTTGTCTTCGCCACACATTAAGCAAGAAGTCACTGTAGTGTAGGGCAAATATTATTATACATGTGCCTTGCGCTTTTAAAATTTTCATAATCATTCCACTCGTCTATAGAAACCAGAGATTCTGAATAAAGCGAACTAAACTTTGCTCAGTGCATATTCAGTAGAGCTTTTGATAAGAGATATACCTGCACCATAAGTAATAAGATGATTAAATCGGGTGTGCCAATGTGTTCCTTCCACGTACTTCCAGCTTGTATGCTGTCTTTTTAAATCTGCAAATATGGAAATTGTATCTTTGACAGAAGATGGCTGCATCGTATGAAGTTCTTGATCGATCAAGGCATAAAACACCTGGAAAAGTGGCAGTGAGAAGCTCATTATGTTTACATCTGTCGCTGACGAGGAGAACTAATGGTAACAAACATAGCAAATATTTGTTTCCCTTAAAAAGCGAACCTGGTTTTGCAACTCGGTTGCAGCAAACATGTGTTTGGCTCCTTGTAGTGATTTCACCAACTTTTCAGGAATTGGATCACCCGTTGAATAATGCCTGGCAAATGTCCTCAATACTCTATAATCCCATGCAAAATACCTGTCAACAGAAAAGAAAAGAAAAAAAGATGAGTTATGCTCAGGGTAGGTAGGACTTAATTTCTTCCACTATATTACAGGGAGAAAATTGTTGCATGTAGGACCATGGGTATGAATACAAATACAGACACACAGTCACACACACAAAGCATTAAAAAAAAAGTGTGAGTTTATTTCAAATTAAGATTACTATCAAAACACTATAAAAGATAACATTCTTTATCCAGAGTATTAGTGATCCCATTCTATAACATATTGCCGTAAAGCAGAAAATACAAAGTTTTTTCATGTTTGTTCTATTGAGAATTAAGGTATGCAAAAACGATAAGCTACTTACTCAAAGAGGTTTGAAGGTGTTTCTGCTAAATCAAAAACCACTCGGGTTCCTGAAAAATGTTGATAATCCTGAAGAAAAATCATCGTCGAAAATTAAGATCATAAAAAACGAGGGGGATACCCATAAAATTTGAGAAAGGTAACCACTGTACCGTTCTTGAAAGCAATGAATGAAGAGCATGACCAAATTCATGAAATAGAGTTTCCACATCAGAATGGTGAAGATGCACAGATGTGAAATTTGATCCGGAAAAGTTGCAAACAAGGGCTACTATCTGCAAATAACCAGGAAAATGCTGAGGGTATTCAGAAAATAACCTACTGGAACATGCATGGACTTATTATTAACCAATAGATGTATGCCTTAAGCTCCACAAGAGAAATTGAAAAGATAAGCCCTTAAGAAGTTTTTAAGGTCCTTTTGTTTAGATTTGGCTCAAACTAGAGCAAAAGTATTTGATAACAGATAATACAAGTGAACGACCAAAAACTCAGGAGTTTGTGCTTGGTGGTTCCAGAAGAAGAAAACTAAGGACGCCTCTAATTTTGCTTGTTTAGTTAGAAACTAAAAAAAGGATACTGATGACCAATCAAAAAGCAAAGCTCATGAAATTGATTAAAATCAGAGAATTTTGAAAAGCTCTCCTCATAATTCAAACGAGTCACCTCACTTGGTAGCTCTTGCTCGAACTGAGACCTTTATGCATAAAAGGAACAATCTTGGCTGCTTCACATACAAAAGCAACACAGTGGATTCCTCTCGCGTGAAGTAAAACGGGAACACTTTCCAAATACCATTTTTTAACATAAGATAAGAAAGATAACATTATCATCTGAACATCAACAAATTTCAAACAAACAGCAAGAATCTATATCCATTCAATTATCAGGACTGTAAATATTCAAAGAGTCGTCCTTCAATCTCTATAGCCGAAGCACGCAGGTATTACAAGAATTAAGCACATATGCACACACGCTACAGCTGTATGCAATATAAATTTATAGACGCACTTATATAAATATCTAAGATGACAAACCAAACAAACAGGAAAGCCGAACTTCACGTACTGGTAATTGGTACTCTGTCGCTGAGATTCTGCGTCCCCCTTTGATGGCAAAATGTGCACAAATAGGGTGCTTACCCTTTCTGGATTTCAAATCAAGGTACAAATACCCCAAATCCCCCTGCATCAGAGCATATTCCAACAGCTTAAAGGACAAAATTATGTTAAAATGCAGGAGGCGTAAGTGCAAATTATGTAATACAACAGCAAACCCATATTTGAAACAAATAAAGGGAGACTAATGTAAATGCTTCTTCAAATCCTAAAGAATAAAACAATATCGGTGTTTTATGCTAAATTTCAAAGGCATAAGACTATACGTGATCAAGTCCAAATTGTGGAAGGTGAATTGACACAATTTTATCAGCTTCTCTCTGTGTGAATTGTAGAATGCTTGATCTGGTGAGCAGCGTATAATATAAAAATAGCAAATACAACAAACTGACAATAAATGAAAATACCAAGTAGAAGGTGAAAGATTTTTCCTATATCCGAGGGTGAAAATAAACTAAACCAGGGAATAAGGGATGAATGAATACAAGCTATAAGTTCATAGGTATAAGAGTAGACAGGAAGCAGTAGCTATCAATCAAATTAAAGAACCATACGAATCAGATCACTCAAACATATCATATAACCCTGAGATGACAATTAACGAGTCCCGCTGTTTTGCAATTTGCAAGATTCATACTAAACCCAGATGATAATATGTATATGTCACCATGACGTTGCATAGTGCACATGTACCATGATTACATAGTTTTGTCTTAAGTAACATAAAGCAAGATATTCAAGTATGCACCTCATCAGGATGGTGGATAGAAAACTTTAGCACATCTTGATGCCATGATTCCCCAGGTCCAAGAGGAATCTCATGAAACTTTACACCAAACAATGACTCGCCCAGCACTTTTAATCCCTCAATACATTGTGGCAGCGAAAAATAAGATGCAACAACCTGCAAAATACGCATGCCGATTTATTCATTGTCCTAGAATAAGAAAAAAATAAATATAGCATCAGAATTATATTAGATCTTGGGACTCCAAACCAGTAGACTTATTCAAGGATGCCCTGTTAATAACAGCAGTGCAATCAAACGAAACTATTCATGACTTTATCAAGATAAAGAACATGATATGTTTTACTTAACTGTTAACTGAATTTTCATTACCCATTGATGGCACATGATTTAGCTAGGGGCAGGAATATTATTTGATAGTGCTCCAAGAAATTTTAGGGGTAGATGATTGCAATTCACCCTTCAAATTTTATCTTGGTATCCTCACCATTTCTTTCTATTTCCTTTTCTTTTTTATTTTATTTTATTGTATTTTTTTTTGGTTGAGATAAATCATCCTCACCATTTCCAGACTCCGTGACAGTAAATGGAATATTAAGCAGGTCTTAAGGCCACATGCTTCAGTTCAAGTTTTGTTCGAAAGCAGAAGAGGCGAGGATTTAAAATTTTGTCCTCATCAAAATTGAAACTATTTATGGTTTTCCAACTTAAATTACTGCATTTGCTTCAGCAGCATTTTTACATCCACTCTCCATTTCTAAAGATGAGATTCATTAACTAAAACTAGTTTAATTATGAGCTTGATGAGCAATGCTGCTATTATGCTAGCTAGTCATGCGGCAATTTGACTGGCGTAAATCAGAGTTATCAGCACAGGAAATGCACTGCCAGATGCATATATATGTATTTGCACAATCGACATGAACAAGAAATATAAGGCTATGAAGGAGCAAATAACTGAATAGTCCAAGCCATGGACAGAAGATTTCATCATTCTTGTGAAGTATGCCTCATCCCATGGCTCCAAGTCTTGAACTGATTGGCTGGTTATTTCCCTCTTAAAATTCAAAATTTTCTTAAATTCCTGCAATGGGAGAATGAACGAATCTGTAACCAAAAGATAATAGTACCTACAGAACAAAGTCTTTCACTGCACATCACGTCTTAAATAACAGCTTTAATTTTTATTATACCTCCTCAGCCATGGGTCTGACCATTCGACTCATGTCGTTAAGAAAAGATTGTACAACTTCTGGTGATGAAGCCATATTTTCCTTACAAGCAAATTCAGCATATGATTTATATCCCATGATCTGCATTAAGACTGGATTCTAAGTAATTCTGCAGCAAGAAAACGGTAAAGGCAAGAAAATCAAATGCAATAATCTGTCGAGGAGAGAAATTGCATTTGGGAAAATGAGAAAAAGATAATAAGTACAAAAAGGTACTTGATTGTTTGAACTAAAATTAGTCTTTTGATAATCTATAAAATTTGGCACATCAATCGCTAGAAAGATGTCAGCTTTCCTGAGCCTTCTTTATTTGAACGAAGTGGATAGCTTAGGAGCAACAACAAACAAAATTCTTGCTTTTCTTCAAGGGGAACAAAGGCTAGCATAAAATATTATCACGATCCTCAAAATCATTATGAATCAACAAAAACTAACTTCGCCCTTCACCAAAGTCTATAATTTCCAGTTTAGTAATAGTATAATAAGTTGGCATGCTAACCTCAGCAAACTCATGGCGTCTAGTGAGAAGCTTATCAAGGACAACCAGGTTTGCACGAGGGGCAGAATTTCCTCGGATGTAAGCCAGTTTTCTAACCTGGACAGTATTTAGAGAAAAAATAATCTTGATTTAAGTTAAATGAGTTCACATGTGATGAAAAACAAAACAATTTAGATCCTCTTGTCATGCAATAGCAAGCAGACTACAGTTTGAGATTGGAATACACACGTCCATCAAGATAACAAATGAATCATTGGAAAAAGATTATCGTCAAATACTACTAAATAGACTACTAAATAGACCATATGCAAAACCCAGTCTAAGACGGGAATGCATGTGTCCATCAAGATAACAAATAAAGAATCATTTGAAAAAGTTATCGTGAAATCCTAGCAAATGAACCATATTCTCTAAGACTTACTATATGAAAGGAAAGCATGACAATACGTGAACTGCTAATCCAGTAAACCACTTTTAGGTGTAGAAAATCACACGAAAAATGCATTCCCTCAACCTGAACTTGTATTAAATGGTGAAACTCAGAAGTTAAGCCGAATGATGTTCAAATGTGAAGTTACCTCAACATCAGATGCCAACTGCAAAATAGATGACAGAGAGTTAGGATCTGTCACTAAACGTAATCCTCTCTCTTTTGATGCAAATGAAGAAGGACGATAGATGGGCTTCGTGACATGGTGCAATTTCTTTGGGATACGTGATGCTGGAAATATATCCACATGACCCGGGTCGTTGATAATATTTTCGTTAAATCTGATCAAGCAAGAAATACATCCAAGACTCTGAAATTAATTAAATAATTAACACGGAAAAATGTAATAAATGGTGTCCAGCAGGACAAGAACATAACAGTGAACTTGCCCTCATGTTTCCCCAGCAGCAATAACTATTAACTATTAAGCTAAATAAAATTTACAATCTAGTTAAATCAGTTAAATATTTTAGCCAAACTTAAAACTAGAGGGAGTGAGTATTGATCACGCCCCAGCACTTAGCCATTTACAGCATCCAACATTACGGTTGTTTGGTTTATTTAGGAAAAATTTATAAACTCACATTGATGCAAATATTCGACAAAAGATTCCTCAACATTAGGTAAATAAACCATGGCTCTGCCACTGTCCAAGTGTGTAATTGTACATTTACCAAACAAGCAGACCCAAGACAGTTGCTCGAAAATAAGTAACACCTACTTCAGTGTCAACAAACAGCTTTGTAATTATGAAAAATAAAGATTAAGACATTCTCTAAGAAGAAATATGGGCTTACTCTCTGCAAAGCTGAATAATGTCCAGGTTTAGCTGATTAACTTGATCCAATTTCTCTGTCAAGCGAATGCGGGATATTGATGTATCAAATGGTTAACAAATATGAATAAGACGAAGTTGAAGCTGTGAAAATTCAGTACCAGGACTCAGATGAATTCCACCCTTCTCCAACTCGATACGTAAATGATGGGCAGCTCTTTGAGCTTCTTCAGTAAGCATGTGATGATTTTGCTCAGCTTTTACAATCGCGCGATACAAAGTCGTATTCGAATTAAGAAACTGCAGATAATAGTTAACAATATTTTATGCAAAAGCATCAATTTTTATGAAAGAAAACGGAAAATATTGAAAGATTGTATTTTGTAAAACCGAATTTAATATCCACTAACTATATATAAGTACGACAACTGAGATCTCGATGAAGACAAGATAATATTTTTCATAAAACAAACTTTAATAGCCATTTGTTTCCTACAAACAATATCCAACAGATTCACTGTATTCTTTCGATGTAGGATTCTTCAGCATTAAAGGATAACCAGGCCTATTGTTTCTGAATCTTATCATTCAGTTGGCATCTCACGTGTTCCTGTCATAATATTCTCTTTCCAGAATCTAAATGTCTATAGTTTGGATCGTTTATCACGAAAATTAAATATAAAAAGGTGAAAACTTAGGTAATAATCACAAATGAGAAAAATGGTAGTTTCTAATGAAACATTTAGATTCAAGTTTTGATATCCCAAGCAGAAACTCAGAAGTAGAAAAGCTGAAGATAAACAACTGATAGCAGTCACCTCACATGTAGATATTCATTTAGACGAAGAGATGCCTTGCTTGCCTCCTCAACAAATTCCCTAATAGAACACGTAAAAGTTATCATATTAACCAAATAGTTGTCTTGCATTTACATGAAAGTGATACAAAGATGAGCACGAAAGAGCTCACCTACCCGGATGTGTATGCCTACACAGTTCTGCAGAATCAATAACCGTACAAACCTACCAAAAAAACACACTTTAATCACTTGTCACCAAAAAGTAAACAGTTTTTTCTCAAAATATCATAGAGGTCTCTATTTCCAACTTCTCCACTGCACCAAGTGTTGTCTCTACATAGAACCCATTCATTTCCAGGAGAAATAGAGAACACTTTCATTTCACGATCTGATACAAATAACTATGCATACCGTATCGGATATTTCATCCATTGCTTGAACAATTTCGGGAGCTGAAGGCATTCCAGCAATGTAATTGACGAGTTCATTAGACCTGAAAACAGAATCAACGCATCAACATTATGCGGACACAGCAATCAGAAAGGAATACATCGTTTCTGTTACCTCTCAATTGCATCATCGACCATGCGTTGAAAGCCTTCAGGAGTTTTCAAGTGATCAAATCCATAGAGGCCTGTTTCTTTGACTAGAGGAGATGTGGCGGAGTGTAGTAAGCGGCGGGCGTAGCCACAACACGCCGCGCGCGTACGAATTAAGGAACGCAGCATATCTGGAGAAAGCTTGCGGAACAAAAGGGAAATCTTGGAAGAATTTCAAGACAATGCGGAGATGAATCAAAACGAGGGTTGCAACAACTCTCAAACTTCAGTAATGGTAGGGAAAATTTTCGTTTCTAATGCCTATGGGACGCCCACATCTCTTTGAGGCTTGAGCAAATAACTCTACAAAAATATTTTTCCCTTTATTATTTATGGTTTTATCTATACTCTATTATTAACCAAATACTATTTGTTGGAAAATTCTAACCAAGTCGGGCTTGGCCGAGCCTACGAATCATAGCTTGCCACGTGGAAAATCAATAAAAGAATAAAATAATTAATAAACTCAATATTTAAAATCTAACCTTGGTTAACCAAGGTTAACTCTTTCCTTTTTGTTCCAATCCAAATCCGGTGAAAAATCTTATTATCAACAAAACAATCTATTTTCTCTCCCAAATTGTCATTCTCTCTCAATCAATCTATTCAGAAAATGTGATTGCCAATATTTTCACCTTCCTAGATTTCTGTAAAACTGGTATTAAAAGATATCAAGAAAACGTGATTGCTAACTATCTTCTTCATAAATCTCTGTAAAATCTAGTTGGAAAAAATATTAAGAACGTAATTACTGACTATCTAGTTGTAGATCAAGTGAGGGGAAGAACTATCCACGACTAATTTGATTGAAGGTAATTATTATTCTCAATGCACTATTACTATATTTTATTTTTATTATTAAAAGTACACGCAGGTCTTAAGTATCATTGTTGATGAAGCATGTTAGTAATTTTTCTTTGTCTTTTTGAATTTGTGTCTTCTTTTTTTTTATTTAGTTTAATATGTTTGTTGATAACTATGGATAGTTGCAATGTGGAGAGGAAAAATTATGAGAATGTAATAAGTGTAGAAGGTAATGGCGATACTGCTGAAATTGAGAAAAAGATGAATATGTGCATTGCTCAAAGTGAAGATGAGGCTTATAACTTGTATCAAGATTTTGCCAATTTGATAGGATTTAGTGTTCGTAAAGGAAAACAATATTATGTTAGTGGGACAAATATTATTCGATCAAAAAGTTATTATTGTTCCAAAGAAGGAGTCAAGGATGAAAGACCACGTACGAAAGGGGCGAGAAAGAGAAATACTAGTAGAACTGATTGCAAAATGATGATAACTTTCGAAGTTGGTAAAGATGGTCTTTGGAAAGTTGGAAAGTTCATAAAGGATCAAATCATGAATTGGCTCCACCTAATTGTAGGCACCTCATAAGGTCTGCAAGATTCATGTCAGTCTAGAAAAGGGCTACTATTGAGTCGATGAAAAATGCCGGATTACGCCCTATTGATTGTTTCAACTACGTGGCTGAAGAATGTCAA
>JBBMKE010000007.1:6422509-6435957 GCA_037834125.1 Lippia alba
CATGTAATTGTTTTAAATAGGGCTTGTAGCCCATTGTTATTTATGTTGAGCCTGTGAGCTCTTGTTGTTATTATTTGGTATACATTGCTTCCGCATTGCACTCGTCTTGTTCTTGAATGCCAGATTGGCTAGTAACGAGAAGGACATTTGGAGCGGTGGTATTGGCTATGTTTGTCGGATTTGCCAGCGGATTAATGCCTCCAGCCATAGTGGTGGTAACTGCGGTGGTAGCTCCTCCTCCGAGACTCTCCTCATTGAGGGAGCAAAGGTGGGTGTTACAATTCAACTAGCTCAACTAAAAGAAGGCTAGAAAATGGTGGTTTCCCACAGACGGTGCCTAAAATGATAGTGTCAGAATCGGTTTAATAACAATCAAACACTAAGCATGTTATATTTGTGAAGGGGGAAGACCATCATAGGCGTATTTGAGCCTCAGGAACTGGGTTCCCAATAGAGCATGGATTCTACCAGCTGGGGTAACACCCAAGAAGATGAATGAGGTGAAGCTGTGAGAGCTTGAAAATGTGCAGCAATGGGGTTTTCCAGTTCAATGTGTGTTTCTTGTAAGTGAAGAAAGCTTGAGGAAGTTAAGAGTGAATTCCTTATTTATAGGTTAAGGGTAAGGGTGTTTAGTAATATTACCCATGTGGTCCTGAAAGAGGGTTGCCCTAGATACGTGGCGCAGCGTGAGGGCCTGAGAGCGACGTGAGTGCGTCAAATCTACCTTGTAGGTGGTTATGCACAGTTGTGGTATCAGCGGCAGTTAAGGGATTATTCCCTCGAAGCATGTGGTGTTGGTGCGCGAGCAATCGATCGACATTGACGCTCGGGGTAGAGGTCCCTATGTCAAGGAGAGAAGCGTTGAACTGACGAGCGTACAGAGCTCGAGGGTTGACTACCTCAAGGAGGGGTCCCCTCATAGGGTGGTCACTTCAGAAAAGGTTGCGACGAGGGTCAAGACCCCGTGCGTTAGATGAATCCGAGAGTGAGCCTATATCACGGGGCTGGACTCCTTTCGTGTGCATCGTCGTTGCTCCGAGCGTTCCGCCTAATCGCTTTCTAGCTCCCGAGAACGTCACTTAGGATTATGATACGTGGACGGCAGAGATGTGAGCGTATTTTGGGTCCATCAATACATATATAATAGAGATATTTACAATTAATATAAAACATAATTCAATGTATTAAATAAATTGAGTATAATTATAAAAGCACGTCATTCATAACTGATAAAGATAAATTTAAAAAGTAATTAATGAATAAATTAAAATCAATTAAAATGAATAAAGCGGAATTGATTTCTAAATGTAATGTATTACCACAATATTATTTAAATGAGTTGTTTGATAACTCGTTGTCTATAAGTATTTAGGTAAACATATTTGATATGTAAAGCTCAATTCTCAAATCTTCCTTACAATTTAGGGCATAAAATTTAATTCAAAACTGTGGGTATTGTGGAGGAAGATTAAATAAATTAGTATCTCTTGCTCAATTTTTTTTCATCCATTTATTAAAATAAGTATGTTTCTTTTTTGGTGAAATTGAAAACAAGTATGTGATTATACATTGAAATTTAGAAATTAACTTAATTTTATCCATAGTGGTGTATTTCATTTAATAATTGATCATTTTTTTAATATTTTTCTATCGGTTATGAATTTGACGTGCTTTTGTAATTACACTCAATTTATTTAATACAATGGATTCCTTTTTGCATTAATTAAATACATCAAACTTTAATCATTTATTTTAATTTGGTAAATATATGTACCGATAATTGTGGATAACTTTAATTTTTATATTAGTATTTTTTAAAATTTTACAATTTGATGGAGTTATTAAAAATTAAACTAAATAATTTGTACTATCTTATTTCTTTTATGGTTTAAGAAAAGTACAAAATAATTTGATTATCTTTATACATAAGAATATAAAATTTAATTTAAGGGTATTTGGGTTTATTTATAAATTTGGCCTAAATTTATGGTAAAATTATAATTTAAATGACGGATTTAAAGTAAATTAAAAATATGAGGATTATTTTAAATTTTTATTGAAAATATAAGGATGAATATGAATTTCTCGCTATTAAATTGGTGAAGTTAATGAAAAAAGAAAAACAATTAATTAATTAAATTGGTGTTCAATGTTACGTTGCATTTGATTTAAAGTTTCCCTTTTGTTTAAATCTTCTTGCAATTTTCATGCCGCCAAACTGCAGCAGGTCTCCGCGGATCCAGCTAATTAATAAGATAATTCACAAATAACTAATCTATAAAGACCCTTATTTAATATTATCTCTTGGAATAATATAAATTATTGAATTAGATATGTAAAGTCTATGGGAATTATTCATTTTGAACGATTAGAGAGAGAAGAAATGTTAGATTTAGCGCGATAATTTATCTATTAAAATAATACAATAATAACTTTTTCTCTTAAATAATGATGACGTAAAAGTTTATCTCAGGAAATATATGAAGATATATCAAATTATATATATATATATATATATATATATATATATATATATGAGTTCTTTTTTACAAATTTTCCGTACGTTGAAAAAAATTTTGTTTGCTCCCAATTTTGTATAGCACATATATACTACATATTGCGAAAAATATATAACATAATATAATTTAAATACGTAATTTCTAAGTTTTTATAAGATGAAAGGAATAATTTTGAAAATGAGAAGTAAATAAAATTTTGAGTCCATATTTGGAATTTAACCAAGATTCAAATTACACTTTATAGCTTCTGTACTTGGGGGCCTGAGGCGTAAAATTAGTGACTAAATCTGAAGTTCCATTTTTAAAAGATTATCTGATCTATTTTATGTATTAGCTCCATGGGAAATCGCAAAAAAAAGAAATGAAAAATAAAATCGATAAATAATAATACAAATCTTGTGCCTAATCACACATGTTAATAGCTTCATTGAATTTTATTGAAATATGAATATATAAGTGCATAATTTTTAGTAAATATATTATTTGTTTAAAGTTTTATCCAAAAAGAATCACAAATTTTGCATATATTTGATAGTTATTAATTTATTTTAAATTAATAGATCTTTTAAAACATCATTTATACATCTATAAATCAATATATCTTGAATAAGTTGATGTTCGGTTAAAGTTATTAAAAAACCTACTAAATCAAAATTAAAATAAAAGTAATTTGTTTTTTAAAAAAGAAAAGTAGAATTGTCGACATAAGAATTGTCGACATAAGAACAAAACTTTTTGTTATCTTAACTAAATAAATATTTTGATATAGTGATTTTATCATTTAAAATAAAATAAATATTTTAATTTTAAAAATAAGATAGTTTAATTCATCATGTTAAAAATATTATATTTAACTAAATACTATTTAAGAAATCAATGATTGTAAGGCAATATGTTTGTTTAACTAGTTATACAAGAAAACTTAAAGCTACTTTCTAATTGTCCTAAAAAAATCTGTTTAATCGTTGGCTGGAAAACAACCTTCTCCATACAAGTTAAAATTCAAAAGAGAGAAGAAAGGATCAAATTATGACAATTTTCATAGTACACTTCGAAAAAATTGCATAAAAAAGAGTTTTGATTTCACATTCTCATATTATTGCATTAGGAAATTTCAAAAACCTTGACTATGTAATGAAGAAATCTATTGGCAGGAAACCTTGAAGGTAATTGCCCGAAATTGGATGTCTACATAGGAAAATTTGGGGAAAAGATTTAACAATTTAAAAAACTGTGTATATTTGCATTTGACTGTCAATCTAGTAGACACATAGTATATTTATAAAATATATACATTAATTATATTTTTACTAAAATCATAAAAAAAATTTAGATGTCGATATATTACAAATACATATATTGGATGGTGATATACAAAGAAAGTATGTTGAGATGACCAGCCAAAAAAATAAAAAACAAAAACAAAGTTTGGGGTGGTTAAAAAAAAAAAATCTTTTTTTTAAAGCTCGAAGTATTTACATTCCTAGACCCCCTCAAAGGGGAAATGGATTCCAAAGACTAAATCTCGTAAGCAAATTGTCAAAACTTAGACCATAACTTGCATCTTACATTGAATGGAACATTCTTGACTTGATGACATATATTTGTTCTACTTAAAATGACAGTTTCCACAATTATGTATATAAATTTTACAAAAGACAAAATATTGACTTTATTACATACATATATATATATTTTTATTAAAATAAAAAAATCTAATATATTATCAAATCAAAAGGTACAATCAACGCGGCACAAGCCGAAATAACGCAAGTCGAAGCTGCATGGGACAAACGCTAATCGAAACTGCAATTGTCAAGAGTGGATGAGCTATACAGTTAGCCTCACGCTCAATATCAACTTCTATAGGGAAGACTATATAACAATAAAATTAAACCCTAACAAAGAAATTAAAGTTTCCATACGGAAGAAACAAATAAATACTAAACTAAAAAAAATAGTGGTCGATGTTGATCTAGAGATGTGCGCTTTTGTTGTAATGACTGATTCAACTAATATCACTAAAAGATAAATCTCAAATAGAGAAAGCATAGCAGTAACTCTGAGAGGGCGACGAAAGTCGAGATGCTGAAAGCGGAGCAAATTTGAGACTATCTGACGGTGACGGTGGAATCATATTAATTTGAACCAATCCGGTGGTGGAAAATTGAAAAAGTATTTTCCACCACCAGATCGAAGCTTCAATTGACAGATTGAAAGACAGAAAATTGAGAAATTACATATATAACGGTTTAATACAGGCCACAATTTCCCTTGGCCTATGATACGTTTACTTCTAGCTGTATTATATATACACAAATTATTGATTAGCAATTTAGCATATATATATATATATATATATATAGTGGCCTGTATTAAACCGTTCCTAACAAAATAGTCTTTATTCTTTAAAATGGCATTGCTGGAAGGGTATCCTTAATTAATTTCTAAAACAGCTAACACATTCCATAATAATTTATAGACGTGCTCGTAACTATTTTTGCATTTGAATTGGCTTCTTTTTGTTAAAGGTCAACTCTGTCATTCTCATCTATATTCTAATTACATATAAGGACACAATCTGTACATCACCAACTTTTTTCGACTATATAAGGGACGCCATCTCATGCTCATACCCATTCAAACTTCAAAACCAAAGAAAACTCACAGCCTAGGGCTCAAAAATGGCGATGGAGCTTAACTTCTTACTACTATCATTCATTTCTTTCTCTTCTTTCCTTGCTCTAGCCCACTCGAAAACCCTTTCGTCCGACGTAACCTGGTGGTGCCACCAAACACCATACCCGGAGCCATGCAAGCACTTCATGGCCCACAATGCCCGACACAACATTCCAAAGGGCAAATCGGACTTCCGTAAAATGGCAGTCCAATTAGCCCACGCACGCGCCGTTAGGGCCGAGGACAACACCAAAACTCTAGGCCCTAAGTGCAGGAATGAGCGTGAAAAGACTGCCTGGGCCGATTGTGTCAAGCTCTACAAGAACACAATCGAGCAACTCAACAAGACTGTTGACCCCAACACCAAGTGCACTGATTTCGATGCTCAGACTTGGCTCAGCACTGCACTGACCAACCTCGAGACGTGCAGGACTGGGTTTGCCGAGCTAGGGGTCACCGACTTCGTGCTACCCCTGATGTCCAACAATGTGTCCAAATTGATATGCAACACATTGGCACTCGGTAACAGCGAGACGACTCATGAGACCGAGGGTTACTACCGGGACGGTTTTCCGAAGTGGTTTTCTTCCGGTTACCGAAAGCTGCTTCAATCTTCATCTATCAGGCCTAACCTCGTGGTGGCTCAGGACGGGTCGGGGAACCACCGAACTATTAAGGCAGCTCTCGATGCAGCAGCCAGGCGAAGCGGGAGTGGGAGGTTCGTTATTCACGTGAAGAGAGGGGTTTACAGAGAGAATTTGGAAATTGAAGGGACGCCACCGTTGGTAAGTCTCATTCTCGCGGAATAACAATTCTGTCTCAATTTTTTGTTTAATTCGTAAATATTTAGCATAATTTGAGGAATAACTCTCACACTTTGGAAAATTGTTTCATTAATTGCAGGCATATAATGATTCTCATTTCTTAAATCAACAATTGCTTTCAAAATAAGTCATACGTCAATAATCCCAATCTATCAATAGAATTAATTATAAAGATAAGAGAAATATTTCGTCTTCGAATTCTTAAATACATAATTATTATTGGTGGAAAAATATTCTATATTCTAATAGTTTGATGGACCTATAATGAAATATGGAATAAAAACTAAGAAAAGATACAACACAAAATGGGTTTATATAACATGTTTCTCATTTTTAATATAAGATATGAATATATGAATTGAATTTATTGTTAAAAAGTATGAAGAAATAATAGCGAAATATAGGACAATTACGTGCTATCGTCTACGCGTTAGAATCCGTTATGGCAAGACTCGCATCTACTAAAATAATTTTCTCAGTTTGAACTTGTCATCTTGACAATGATTTTGGTCAAAATATTGATTTCTCCTATAATCTCTAGAATTAACCGTTCACCTTTCAACAATTATACTTTAAATTACAAATAAAAAAAAGAAAAAGATTTGTTATTAAAGAAGATTAAAGAAAATTATTGCCCACGTTACCCACTCATCTCCTTCATGAATTTCATGCATTTGACCGAAATTGAATGATATTCCAGCTGTGACGGCCGAGGGGTTCATCGCCCAGGGCATAACCTTCCGCAACACTGCCGGCCCACAAAACCACCAGGCTGTGGCCCTCCGCTCCGGTGCTGACCTCTCCGTCTTCTACCGCTGCGGCTTTGAAGGGTACCAAGACACGCTCTATGTCCACTCACAACGCCAGTTCTACAAAGAATGCTACATTTACGGTACAGTCGACTTCATATTTGGAAATGCTGCGGTTGTGCTACAAAACTGCATGATCTATGCCCGCCGTCCCATGGCCCAGCAGAAAAACGTCGTCACAGCCCAAGGACGAACCGACCCGAATCAGAACACAGGTAAAATTCTAGAGTTATTTTCTCTTCTTTTTATTTTTCCCTTCTCATTACCGTTCCCTCACCTAAAATCATGTCCCGATCTCTTCTCCAGGTATTTCCATCCACAATTCCCGGGTTATGGCCGCTGCAGATCTGGTCCCGGTTCTCAGGTCTTTTAGGTCGTTTCTTGGCCGGCCATGGAAGGAGTACTCGAGGACGGTTTACTTGCAAACTTATTTGGATTCTTTAGTGGACCCAGCCGGGTGGCTTGAATGGGACGGCAATTTCGCCCTCAACACTCTGTATTACGGAGAGTATAGAAATTCAGGACCAGGTTCTAGTACGAGCCGGAGGGTCCGGTGGAGGGGATACCGCGTCATAACAAACCCAGCTGAGGCGGGGAGGTTTGCCGTGGCCAACTTTATTGCCGGTGGGTCGTGGCTGCCAGCAACCCGTGTACCTTTCAGAGCTGGGCTTTAAACTGATCACCGTCTGGTTGGATTGTGAAGACTGCAGTCCTCTTCTTAATTTGTTCACTGCCATTTATTTGTTCATTATTCTTTGCCGTATTTCTTGAATCTCATCTGGCACTACTGATGAGGCTGTGTATTACAAAGTTATCACTCGTTATTCTGGTCGAATTTGTTTTCTGTATTTTCTCTTGAGAGAAGAATTGAGTTTTTCTTGCTCATTACGGACTGAGAATGCTATTTTCTCGTTAAAGTATAACTTCTTCTGTTCACGTCATATAAAATTTCAATCTCCTTTTGTCTTGTGTATTCGAACTTAAATTTTCAAACTGCATATATCTATTTTGAGCTGCCTATATATATTATATGTTGTTTCTTTTGAATAAAACTGCTTAACAAGTAATATATTTACTAAAAATTTGTACTTCATACTAGGTAGAAAAATTAAAATTCGAAGAGGCTGTCCATGTATGCGCCTCTGTTGGATAGCCAGATTAAGGATTCTGAATTACCATACATAGGTTATATTACACTTCAATAGAGAGTTTTATCATCAAAGTCGAATCAGTATAATATTTAAACTGAGGCAAAATAAGCAGAAGAATATTTAAATTAGATATCTACTCAATACTCTATATTACAACTATCCTCTCAGACCTCAGTCCAAGTTAGCTAGTTCCTATACACACTGCTACTAGTTGATCACAAATTAATTAGGTTACTACAATTGAAGCCCAGAAACACACAGACCTACTTCACAACATCATGCCTCCCAAAAGGACAAGCAAGAAAAGTGCAGTAGTTTAAGATTTTAGAACCTGATACAATGACGCCATAACATGAAAGACGACATCAGCATGTAGGATTGAACGCATCATCACTCAACCGGGTGTTATGAAATGGAAAAACTTATTTAAGCTTCCCCTCGATAACCATACGGACCATTCCCACTTTCGCTTCCTCCGGGAGGCCAAAAAACATATCCATGGCCTTAGGATTCATGGCCAACATATAAGCAACCTTAAGATGGTCGTCCATCGTAATACACATATTCAACTTCCCAATAGCTCCATACAGCTCCCCTCTGAGTCGAGAGGCATCAATCTCCGAGCCAATCCTGGAGGCGAGTTTCTCCATGGATGTCGACACACGAGATACAACCTCAACTAGAGCTCCATCTTTGTGACCTGAACGTTTCCTCTTGCTAGAACCTGACCCGTGCCCGCTAGAGGGTTTGGGGGTTGCGTTGCACGACTGAGTGTCATCTTCATTGGGGACTTGAGTTAGATCGCGTACCGAATTCTCCTCAGTTTCCTCAATGTTTTCATGGTTGCCTTCTATTGGTTGGTCCAACTCCACTTGTGGAGCAGGCTCAATGGGTTCACCAGTTGCCTGATCTTTGTCGAATATTTCTACCCACGCTTTGTATAATGGGAAAGGTTTCCGACGAATTGAAGCAAGTTTGGGAGAAGACTGTAATAAACAAACTTTGTATTAATGATGATTCCACATCAAGATCAATGGAATTTTCATTGGTAATTTATAAGGGGAATTGTTATTTGCACTCTCGTCCATTAAATCTCAAAAAACGTAACGCCCCTCTATCACTCATTGCTAATTCATTTTCAATTGTCTTTTTCCAGTTTCATGTTTCAATTCTCAACCAAAATTCAAACTCTATGGTAATTTCGTTGAGTTTATCTATTACTTCTAAATATTTATACATAAAAGAGTTGGATGAAAAAAAATCATAAACTAAATATGGGTATACATATTTTAAAGTAGATATGGATTCAATAATGCCTTTTAGTAGAAAAATGCTTTATCATTGTATTAAAAATGAAATTTGGATATGTTAAACAAGAAAAAAAGTGGGAACAAACTAATATAAGATTGAATTAGAAACAAATAGAAAGAAACCATATTTTGTTTACTCAATAATAGATAATGTATTTGGAGGGTGGTTGGTGATTTCTGGAGTACATTATAACAATTAGGATTTATAACCGGATGGTTACCAAAGTTCCCTAAGGTTTACCCCACTTATAAAGAAACCGCTCATGTTATTATTTCAGTAATTATCCTTAATAAACAACATGAACAAAATTACTTTTACCTCTGCGATTATATTACGGAAAAACAAACAAATTTACCTTTAACAACTTATCCCATGCTTGTGAAGAAGCTTCCATGGTATGAGTGCTTGAGTTCCATTCGAACCCTTCCCTCTCCAAACATTCAGCTATGGTTCTGTACGTTCTCTTCCATGTACCGTATTTGGAACTGATGTGCGGTTCACTTCTCAAGTCCGTTGTCGGCATAGCTTTGCGCATTCGTATCTCGAGTTGCACTAGAAACCCACTCCTGAAACCATTAGATGTCTTCCATCCAAGATTCATGATTTCCTTGAATGACTTTGCAAGTAGTAGTTCCTCATGCATGGTCCAAGACCTTCGTGATCTCCTATCTTGAATACTGTGCTTCTGGTTTTTGTCTAAGGATGTTGAGGGACTAGCACAGAAACCAGATATGTACTCAAGTAATTCCTCTTCTGTGGGGTCCACACCTTTTTTCCTCTTTTTAGACCCCGAGTCGGACCCATGCCCAACACTAGTTTTGGGGGTTGCATTGCTGAATTGTGGGCCTTCTTCATTGCGGACTTGAGTTGGATGAATACAATTTTCAGTTTCTTGAATGTTCTGATCATGATCAAGTTCTATAGGTCCCACTTCTGCAATGGCTGTGGCTGGTGGCTGATCCATAGCTATTTCACCGGTTGCTTGATACTTGCCATATATTTCTATCCAGGTATTGTAGAGCGGAAACGGTCTCCCACGAATTGAAGCAAGTTTAGGAGATGCCTGTTAATACATGATCCCAGCATTACTGATCAAGATCTATCTTCCTTTCATTGGATTTATTAGATTTAGACTTAATTAACAAAAATTCCACTTGGATTTGCCCCATATCAAAGGAGCTCTCTGTGTATTGAAATTATAATTACACATCCTTAAAGTTTGCTGCTGCTTCACAAATAGCACGAACAGGTCGGGGTGTTCTGCAAAAGCTTCCAGTTTGGAGAGCCGAAAGTTTTAAAAATTATGGTAATGTGTGTATATGTTGGGAGTGTTTGGAGAAGAAAATACAGAAAATCTTACAAAATTATAGGAAAAAATAATTAGGAGCTGAAATAATCACCTTCTACGTACTTCTAGCTTATTTTAGTTTATCTTAAACATAAATAGCCAAACAAAACACCATATTTCTATTTTTCTTTAAGCTAAATGTATGGAAAGCACTTTTTACAATTCAATAAAAGCTCAGGGGGTTTCTTGTAACCATCCAAATTATCAATATTCAAAGATATTTGCATCATTTAGATTCGATTACGAATACTGCAGCAATCTTCATAACAAATTTACCTTCAACAGTTTATCCCACACATGAGAAGGTGCTTCGAGGGTATGCATGCTTGAATTCCAAGTGAAACCTTTATTTCCCAAACATTGAACTATACTTCTGTAAGTTTTGTTCCACGAACAGTATTTGGAGCTAATATGTGGATCTCCTTGCAAGTCTGTTCCTGGCATAGCTTTGCGCATAAGTTCCTCGAGTTGCATGAGAAAACCATTCCTGAAACCATTAGGCCGTTTCCAACCAAGTGCTATGAGTTTCTTGAATGATTGTGCAAGAAGTTGTTCCTCATGCACAGTCCACGCCCTGCGTGTCTGTTTGTCATTTTCCTTCTGCTTCTGTTTCTTCTGACCCATGGCTCCAGCTAGTTAAGGATGACTATCAGTAAAACCACCAACTCAAATATTTGCCAAAACAGAAAAAGTGCACAAAACATTCCTTTACTCATTTTTATGTGAATGCAATCTTACACTTGGATGGAACTCACTTAATTTGAAGGCTATATTGTGAGATTACTTATATTTAACATCAGCAAGATAGATATCAAGTAAAGACAAAAACACTAAAGGTAACTGGAGTAAGACCAAATCCATTACCAAAATTACAGTGAAATTCAATCAGATAGAAACAACAATATTCATCCCCAAATTGATATATATATATATATATATAGAGAGAGAGAGAGAGAGAGAGAATATACTCACCGTTGTTGTGAAGATTAGGAATAACCCAAACCATGAAATTTATGCTTCAAACAGCTCGGCGGTTAACCCGAACCCAAACCTGAAAAAGAAGAGAATCATCTGAGCGCGGAAATGCAAAACAATTGCTTCAATTATTTCTCGGTTTCTCTCAGAAAAATTCAGAAAAGGTGTTACCTTAACTTTGAGTGGTCCAAATCGAATGAGATGAAAGGGATTGTAGCAAATCTAAGGAAAATGCATCCAGCCTCCGAGCAAATTACCAGCTTTTACCGTCGCCTCCGCCGTCCGCCGCCGCGCGCCCCCGTCTGTTGTTTGGTCGTGAAATTGAGGGTTTGTATTTTGGTTTGGGAATTACGGGACGGTTTCCATAAGCTGCCAATAACCCAACACATTAGACTATCAAGATGTAGTTTACATTGATAGAAAATGATGGGTTTGGTTTTTTTCATGACAAAACCTTATGTTTACTTGGTTATTCTTGAAGCCTTACTCAAGCCCAAGAGATGTGTTGGGTTAGACCATGTTATTTATTAGCTCATTTTTGGGGTTGCAAAATAGTCCATTGAGCTTGGATTAGATTAAAAGACTTGACTTCGAAAAGGAAAAACGATATTAGAGAAATTTTGTTCTTGCATAGTGGGTGAGATATATTCAAGTAAACAATCAGACTCTTAGAGCTAATTTAACTAATGTTAAAGATCCCAGTAAACACCAGGGAGTAGGGATGGGATTTTAACCCAAAATGTATCCAACAATAGCCAAATCACTTATATTGTAATCTTTCAATTTTTTTAATCAAAACTTTTAAATGTTAAATTTTTGTCGAAACTTTCAGATTGTCATCATCAGAACTTTTGGACAATTCCAAAAGTTGATCCCAAAATCATTTATAAATTTGGGTCTTTTGATAGACTTGGTTTCAAACAAGTGGTTAAAACCACAGAAGAGACAATTTCTCTTAATAAAGAAGAAATGACTATAAGACTTCTCACTAATAGAGATCTCAATAAGTACAAAGGTATTTATAAGTTTGTTCATATAGGCTTAGTTCAAGTCGCCTTTAAACTTTTAACCCTAGAAGGTTTACCTGAGAGTTTTATAGCAGCTCTTAGAGATGGTAGAAATTTAATTTGGAAACAATCTTTAATGGGAATTATACAATCCAGTCTGGCTCATGGTCCAGTCTATTTTAATGTTTATCCTAATCTTCAATTATCTTTATCTGATATTAATATTTTGGATGCTTTAACTTTAAATATTAAGACGCATGGTTATATGTGTTTGTTATAGGATATATTACAAACCTCTTTTGTAGCACCCCACACGTGAGGCACCACATCCCCCGCACCACGGCCCGACCCGAATAACGGAATAGAACGCCGCACCCGAATCAAACCGTAGTGAACGGGTGACAATTCAAAAACAATCTTAAGCTAGGCGGTAAATAGACCCTGTCAAGTTGAACCGAGCAAGGACGAATACACAAGCGGAAGCTAAATCATACGCATGCGTTGGCCACGGGCCTGTAGAAATTAAACATACCAAAGCAGGTAGGGTTGGGCTCTCAGTCCTCTTTTCTATACAATAATAAAATCCGGCAAGGGCGATTCAGTAACCAATACAAATCCAGAACTTACAAAGGCAATTAATACATGATTTAGATACACATGCAAGTGCAGAGACTTTCCTAACTTAACTTGACCGACTCAAAGACTCAAGACAACACCGCCTAGCATCAAACTTCAAGCAAACCTGCAAACACTAAAAAGTTGGGGAGGGAGAGGGGTCAGTCTATCCACTTGACTGAGTGAGGGGCTACCCACACACGCTATATA
>JBBMKE010000007.1:6443056-6455057 GCA_037834125.1 Lippia alba
ATATATTTCAGTACCGATGCATGCGCAGCAGCGCATGATCATATGAAGGCGCTGCAACAGACATATTATTTCTATATATATTCATATTTTGTGTATAATGGAAGTTAACATCATTAAAATTTTCATGTGACTTGTTATAATATTGTTCGATATATATGCGCTTGTTAATTATAATATTGTTGTTTTTTTACGATTTAATTTGATTAATTCGATCACTTAGAAGGTAATTAATCCAAATTAATGTGCAATTATTAATTACACTATAAATTGTAATAATTAAATAGCTCCATCTTCTGCGCCGCGCCGTGAGGTCGCCGATAAGGGAGACAACACATTCTTGACTCACTAATTCATGTCCCTCCCTTTTGTGTCATCCTTATTCCTTGATAAAATTATAACAAAACATAATGATTTGAAAAGAAATATGACGTTTTTCTTCACGAAAATACATATGATGAATGAATATATACGGATATAATTACACAAATTCTTTCCTAAGATTTTTATGTTGTAAATATTTAACTCAACATAATAAAATAATAGTTTCAACAATATTTCTGAACCAGAGGAAAACAACATACTTTTTTTTTTCAAAATGATAATTAATATTATATACTCTCCCTCTCAAAAGTCCAAGAGTTCACACAATGCCTATTTTTGAGGCTATGCTAGCCAAATCTTGTTGTACTTGTCTTAATTTTGTAATATTGTTCTCTTATAGACATAATAATTATTGTTAATTACCCCTGTACTTTGTTAGTCATAAATTGTCAATTTCTATAACCTTAAGTCCGAACGAGTTAAAGTGCGGAAAGAACCGAATCCAATTTGACTCCACATTTTAATTCTTAGTATTATATATTCGACAATGTCGCCTAAAGGTATCGTCAGTGAGGCCCGTCGAGAATTTCTTCATATTATTAATAAGAATTTAAGGAAAAATTAAGCAATAAGAAAGGTAAATATAGCAAGAATTTCAAAATTAATTATCTTTTCCAAATGTGGAACTTTTGTAGTGGAGTGCCGCATGCCATGATCCTAGAGTCCTCGAACGCTTGGTTCAAATGAACTAATTCATAATATGAATAGTGAATATGTCATGGACTTTTCTAAGTATTTTGGAGTGTTGGGCCTTAAATTGGAGTTGGAAAATATTAATATTCATGCGTACTCATTTACTATTTGGCCTCCTGATTTATTTTATTTTCTGATATATAAATTAGCCGCAGATTAAAAGCCTATTTTTGTAGGGTTTTTATGTAGTTGATATTAGGATGATAAGGGTTGGGCTCCTTGCTTTCAAAACTCAATCTAATCACGCTCTAGAAAATTTTAACTCAAACCTAACATGACTCGTCACACCAATTTAGTTAAATTAAATTAGAATTACCTGACACTTTTTGACAACAGTATGGAACTTTAGACCCAACCCAAACCTTTTTTTAAGACAGTATGGAACTTTAGAACCTATCCAAACCCGGATTTACCTGGCCCATTACCTAGAAACTAGTCGAAAATAATTAGTTCCTAAATAATATAAAGTATTTTTACTATTAAATAAGTAATTATTTATAAATATATCATTACTTATCGGTCTTTTGAGAATTTCAAACATATTTGTTGCTTTTATTTATATTGGTTTTAAAATGCTAACACTGTAAAATAAGAAAATATTCAAACGGGTTAAATTCGGGTCCAAAACCGGACGCACCCCTAAATCCAAATACTATTTTCGAAATGCCATCACTTTAGACAAATTATGTAAATGAAAATTTGAAATTTAATAAAAATTTAAAAGAAAAAATGAAAGCTGAAAAATATAAAAAGATAACTACGCTACTATTGTGGGAAAATGGTATATAAATCCCTACACAAAGAATTGCATGCTTTTTAATAAAAGCTGAAAAAAAAAAATGAAAGCTGAAAAATTTAATTGGATACACAAAGAATGATACTTTTTCCCCATTGACACAATCAGCTAAAGTAAAAAAACTAAAAACAACAAGCTCTAAGACATGATTTGAACAATTGCATGCTTGTCACTAAAGCCCTACACAAACAATTCAAGTAAAAATATCCAAAAGTTTGAGAAAAAATGAAGAAAAAGAAAAAGAAAAGAAAAACAAACCACCATAAACAATAACATTTCAATCCAACACTAGCACAAACCAAAGATTATAGTAGAAACCACCATTAGCAGAATGACAAAGATCTTTGAGTATCGGAGTTGACTGGATGATGAAGACGAGATTTTCTGAGGCCTGCAAATAATAATTGATAATTCATCATTCGGTAATGAGTAAAGAAGTAAGAAATTTTGTGCATGTGTCTTGTTGAGTGCGTAATTCTTGCACGTACTTCCGCATGTGGTTCAATGAGCCACAAAAGAGAGCATTATCAGGAAGAGGCAACTCTGTTTTGTTGCCTGTATCTTCAGGATTGCCTATTCTCATGTAAGTTTCCTGACCAAGATACCATCTGTCAAGATTCTCTGTTCTAAGATTCCACACTCTCACATTGTCGAGAGATACCATGACTGCCGTCCATCCTCCAGCAAAAACCTATGCATAACAAAAAATGAACAAAATCCCAGGATACTGTCATTACTCATTATTAACCGAGAAAAGGCTCATTTAGAAATAATCAACGATGACAAAGAAGAAAGAAAGCACATACCTGGACAGTTGAACGAGATATCGCATCCCACCTATTGTACGAGCCTCTATTGTTCTCAGTCCATTCTCCATAACCCATTCTGCAAATCATTTATCATATGTTGATTAACAGGGATACTTACATGGCCATGCCCTAAAGTTTTGCCAAGATTAGGCAAACTTTCCTTGTGGTTTGAGAAATTTTCAAGAACTATCCCTAGCAATAGCATACCCTAAGATTTGGTGTATAACATGCTATTATGATCATGAATTTAAATTCAAATATGTATTGGTAAGTGTCAAAGACAGAGTTGGGTATTCATAGAAAATCTAAAAGTGTCACTAAAGTTCATCAAACCAGATGTAATATAAATTCTTCGACAGGTGTAGCTACTGCAATTTCTCAAATTGAAGGAGAAGGGGTAGTTTGTGTAATTAGGCCAAAACTAAGGATATAGTTGATGAAACAGAATATTCTAGTTCTCTCATTTCTAACAACAAAGACACTTCAAGAATAAGCAAATTACCCGACAATAAAGAACGAATAGCCATCAAGATGAAAGGTCTGCAAAACCGTGTCATTATTCTGCAAGATTATCTCAATAAATCCCTTATAAGTAGCATTGATAACCGATCTATCCATTCGTGGAGCCCTGTTAAATGGCTTACTTGGAAAATCAAGCTTATAAGCACCCTTCAATTTATACACATCTGCAAGGTTTATAGGCGTATCAGGCTTAACAAAAGAAATCCCATTATAAGTAGCACTTAATTTTCCATCAATCATCATTGGTGGTAAATTCTTCAGCAGATAAACATCAGTTACATTAATCGAACCATAATGAAACGACCCTAATGGGTTCGGGCGGGCCCCACTCGCAGTCACATTTTGCCTTATGGACATGGCCTGATTGAGGGAATATGATGTGTCATAGGCATCGTTTGGAGGGTCTGGAAGAGGGCCAGAAGCTTTTCCTTTGGAGTTGGAATAGTGTAAGACAGCAACTCCGGTTACTCTTTGCCACAGTGATTCATTCACAATTCTAGCATTTGCCACTATATAATAATTACTGCTTGCATTCTGATCCATCGTAACGAGAAAAGAGTAAGATTAGCCAACATGGATATCCATGCTTGTGTAGTTCTGTTCTGATGTGTAGTAGCCCTCTGTTTCTGCTAGGAGTAGATTATGGTTCTGTATACGGAAGTTTAAACAAGTCGACACTCCAACATTGTGCACCCTAATTCGGTATGTTTTGCCTGCAATTGACCAAAAGGTTGTGGTAAAAATTGGGAGTGAAAATACAAATGCACTTGTACATAATAGACATCCGCCTTAATTTTATTTTATTTTTTTGAACCCAAGACATTGCCTTTGAGAAACAACTCTCGTACCACTTGAACCAACCCCGTTGACAAGAAAAAAAGGACATCCGCCTTAGTTTAAGTAGGAGAAGTAAAACAAAACACGGCATTTCTGCAATTCTGCTTTTCTAACCAAAAAAGCTGAAAAGACTTAACAATATAACAGAATAACCTCAGAGGTCAAAACCACTACAAAAAACCAATAATTGCAACAAAACCATTTGGACGTGATTGCTTTTTTTTTTCCCAGGAGGAAATGAAACATAGCTTAAAACATAAGGTTTACAAAACAGAGTAAATTAAGTGATTAGATAGTTACACAAAGTTCTAAAGATTCAAGATATAAATTCTCATCAACACCATTAAACTTATCAAAGAAACTCACCACGATCAACATTAACTGTAGCATGTTCAATCCCATCAGGAACAAGAGACGTGTTGTATCTATATGGACCCTTTCCATTAATAAGAACTCCATCTAGCATACCTAGATCTTTTCCATTGTCAAGAGCCACCCTTAAATCCTAACATTTATTGCATAACACATTAAATTCTTCCGCACCCAAGAAACATGTCCAAACTTTAAAATCTGCATTAAGGAGGGAAAAAAGAAAAAAACAAGCAACCACCTCCAATACATACCTTATGGCTGCGGGTATACCAATCACCAATCATAATGACTATATCCTCATCAGGCATATTGAAGGGAATAGGAATAATTTTGCGATTCGTTATCACAAAAGAACCTAATCCACCTGATGCCCTGTGCATGTTTAGTGATGGGTAGTAAAAGAAGCTACCAATTTGATCCTTAACCTGAAACTGGTCGGTCCAGTTCCCCTTTGGAGGTATGGGGCAGTTTGTACCCAAAACACCATCTTGCCACGATGAACAGCGCATCTGTATTCCAGACCTAACAACAAGTTTTTTGATTATAATTCGAAAATAAAGAGAGTAATACAATCCCAGGGAAATAAATGCCAATATTTTCTACAAAAGCATACCATGAGATTAAGAGATTTTCATCCAACTTATTCTTGACATTTACCATGACATTGTAGTTCGTTGTGACATTAAGAACAGGACCGGGAAATTTCCCATTGACCGCTATAACCTGCAAAATGGTTCAAAGATTACCATATTCTTCAATAACAAACCCCATTTCACAAACAAGTCCACTAGAATTAAACAATTTTCTCGCATCAACGGAAAACTGTAGGAAATCAAGCAAGAACTAGGAAAAGCAATAGATAAATCAAAATCCAAAATCTACACTGAGATTTTCAATTAATTAGACAACTTTAACCAAAAATTCCTGAAAAGGGAAATCATAGTACAACGTATGCTGCCTCTTAACTAAAAATATATAAATTACGACAGAAAATGAAGAAAAACTTTTTAATTAGAACATAGTCTCCTTTTACTGTGCAACCATATTAAAGACTAATTCGTGGGAAAAGAAATCCTGTTGTAAAGAAATCGGAATGCTGTAAACTTTTACTACTAAATTTAAACTTTCAGAAAGTATTTCCACAAAACAAAAGCACGAATCCACATAAAGCATTCTCGCGGAGCAAAATCACAGATTCACTTCTATTCCAGGACTAAAACCGAAATCTCGACATAAATACAAAGAATTCCAATCAAACAAAAACCAGAACAAAGTAGTCTCACCTGTTGAGGAACTCCAAGCAGAGAAGCGGTGATGTAAGAAAGCTTCAAGTCGAAGTTGGCAAAGGGGTCCGCTCCCTAACACACTCGCGACACCAAACCAATGCAAATCTAATACTACAAACCAAAAATCCCCACTACTAACTACTCCAAAAGCATAACAGCTCCAAAACAACATAAATTTGACTGGATTAACGATTAGATATAGTTTCTCAAACTCTCAAAAGATTTCTGTCGCTTTTTCACATGATAACAATCCAACACCTCCGCCAACATCACGCACACACATACATACAAGGACCGTGATTCAACTTCCTACAAGAGAAGAAAGAGAAATGCAGAGATGAGAGAGTATCAATGGTTGATAATCAGTGATGGTCTGTGTAATATTGTGTTGAGTTTCCACCCTAAATACAGGCTTTTGAAATCCTCCCTAGAGATGTGTGGAGTGATGTCCGCTTTCCTTTACCGGCTACTTGCTAAGGCGGTTGACGTTTGAATCCCATTCATGTACCCTTTTTGTTGGTATCAAATATCAATACATTTCCACTCATTTATGACCAAACCCCCAAAAGAGGAAAATGGCATTTTCCCATCCTCTTTTTGGAGGAAATTAATTAAGTTTCCACTCTCTTTTTAAAGAAAATTAATTAATTATGAAAATGAAACGTTCAAAGTAAATTTTTTAGGTGGTTGCCAACCGTGATTAATCCATATGGTTAGTAGATATTTCTCTAAAATAATGATGTTGGGTTCGAGTTCTCTAGCCACTTGAGGGTGTGTTTAAAAATAAATTAATTATTTGATTGAATATTTTAATGGTTTCCTAATGTGTTTTGAACAAATAATCCATAGAAATTGAGTTTTGTGATGAATGAAAATTTTGGTAAAACATTCTTATGACTGGCTTTGAAAATATTTTTGAACGAAATATATTCGAGAATTAACAAAGATTGGCCAAATTATACTTATTTTCTAATAACTATATCTCTCGTTGTGATTTATTTCTAGGGTTAATTACAAATCCCCCCCCTCCCGCGCGTCCTTTGCCCATTGGGGCAGATCGATCCCTCACCTTTTTTTTTGGGCGATTACCACCCTCACCTTTTTGAAATGTTACAATCTCCCCCTTTTTAAGGTTTCCGGTGGAATCTTTAGGGAATATTCCATTCACCCCCCAACACGTGATTTAGGCATGCTATTTTTAAGGGTATTAGCGTCATTTCAGGCTGCACCCTATAATTTCCGCCTTCAATGTTAAAGACTTAACCACCAACCCTAATTTCATTCTGGTTTGGGCGAGAGGAGGAAGAATGGAAGGAGGAAATCAGCTTTTCTGCCATTGTGGGATGCTTGTGGTGGAGAGAACTTCATGGACAGACTATAATATGGGGAGAAGATACATAATATGCCAGAATTTTCGGGTAAGTCACCAAATTGGTTAATTGGGTTATGGGTTTACAAGTTCTCTCTTCTTCTTCTTGAATTCATGGTTCCCTTTTGGTTGTTAGACTCAAGGTGGCTGCAATTTGTTCATTTGGATCGACCCCCCAATTAGTGAGCGTGCTAGACAAATCATACCCGGTCTTCTTCGTAGAATCAATGGACTAGAAGCTGAGATTGAAAGGCTAAATGAAGTTGAAAATGAGAGAGGGTTGTTTGCTGAAAATCAACAAAGAATGGCAGCTGGAAATGGAAGAAAATGGGCAAGAGGAGCATATGAGTTTATGTTGTTTTTTGTTGTCATTGCTTTTTTTTTATTTCTTAGTTTGGTAGATGTATTATGTACCCTCTTGAATGGTTTAGGGCTAAGGATGATGTCTGTAGTATGTAGCCTGTTGCATTCATCAATGGAATGACAATATTACCTATTTTGATGTTTGTATATACATGTCCAAGTAATGGTTACAGAAAATTCTCCACAACAATAATTCATAGCAAACACTTGTATATATAGTAGTTGAAGTTAAAGCCATACAAGTATTGTTCTTTGCTACACTGAGGTAAAAAACATGTAGCTACATCAAAGTGCAAAAACAAAAATGACATTCACAGAGTTTGAAGACTTGGGCAAAAAATATGTAACTACATCAAATTGCATTAAATCATTTTTCTTAGATTGGGCTGGTGGCTTGAATTTAGAATTGTTTGTCTTCCTAGTTGTCATTCTTGTGGAGGATGTTGGGGCAGAAGTTGAAGTGCTAGCCACATTAGTTGATGAAGTGCATTTCCCCCTTCTTGGTGGCAGTTTTGGTACTGCATGTGTGACAGAAGATTGACTTGCAATGCGTGAATCTTGTTGTTGAGATTGAAGTGCAGTTGAACTCCTTGTCATTCTTCTTGTTGGTCGGATATATTCCACTGTTTTGCCCTTACTTGCAGTCTTTTTCTTCACCTAAAACCACAGTGATTCAACATAGGTTAAAAAACATAAGAAATTGACAAGATTTATTCCACTGTATTGACTGATTGAACATAAGATTAATACTCACAGTTTTGGATCTTGAAGGTGGTGGTGGGACTTCCACTCTGTCTGGCAAGTTTTGGTTTTTGGGATTTTGTTTACATCCCCTTATGTTGTGACCAGCAACACCACATAACCTGCATTTCATTACCAATCCTTGCTGACCAAGCTTACCTGTAGATTAACCAGGCATTGCTATTACTTTTGTTGATTTCAAATGATCCCTCTTTTTCTGCACTTTTTCTCTAACTTGTTTCAGGTCCACATAAGGCAAGTTCCAGGTGCAGCAACAATAAAGGAAGGTAGGATGACAATTTCCAATCACCCTTCCAAGAATGATGGAAGAGAAATCAAATCCCCAAAATCACTTCTAAAGATGCATCAAATCAGACCACATAAGGAAGGAGTTTTTCCCAACGGCTAGTGTGTTTAAACACACTATATAAAGCATATCATCAAGGAAGACACTCAACCAATTGTTAAAGATCTTTGAGTAAGATTAGAGTGAGCCTAGTGCAGAGTTGTGAATCCGAGAGATTCAGATTGGTTGTGCGAATCCGAGTGATTCAGATTAGTTGAGGGATCCGAGTGATTCCAGAGAGACGATTGGTCTCGACTTTGTGATCTCTGGTACTACTGTGGTTAGTTCCAGAGAAGAGGTACTTTTACTTTGTGTGAGTTAGTAAGAAAGATAAGTAAGTGAAACTTATCTATCTTACTAAAGTGTGTTAGTGTAAAGATTGCAAGGTTTTTCTTTTAATTCAAGTGCTTAATAAGAACTTATTTCAAAACTCCCAAGCTCACAACTTGGGGACAAGAGTAGGCTTGCCGAACCTGTATAAATTGCACGTGTCATTGTTGCCTTCACTTTATATTCCATTCCTAAAGCTTGTTTTAAACCTTTTATTAAACTGGAACCATTGCTACTGTGTATCACTATTAACTAATATTGGATCATTGATTATGTTCTTTCTAGGTGAAAATGATTTCCCAATGCTATCCCCACTAGTTTCAGCATATGTTGATTAATTCATATTCTTGTTACCAAGTCTGTTTGTTATTGGTTCTACATCCCATTTATTTGAGTTCGAGACAGGGCGAGAATACTGAAGCATTATGCGGTCGCTGCCAATGATGGTTATGCATCAGTTATTGATCTTCGAAAAATCACTCACACAACTTCAGCTTTGTTTTGTTACTCATGAAAGCATAAGGAAAAAAGACAAAATCAGGATACCAACTTACCCTAACTAGCGTTTTTGGGACACTTCATTTTCCGGTGACAAAAACGTCCACTAACTCCAAAAATCTGTCGAAAATAGGACAATCTCGCCGGAAACCGCCTAGTCATCACCGGAAGTCAGTTGACATGTTAAAATTGATGATGTGGCGCTGACACCCCTCGCCACTGTCATTTACACGAAAACGCTAGTTCGGGTAAGTTGGTATCCTGATTTTGTCTTTTTCCCTTAAAATATATATAGTTCTATTTAAAAACTATTCATATGCCTTGATGAGTCTGTCAGCCAGTCTACTTAATTTGTAATAGTTTATTATATTAAATAAAAGGATATGATTTAAAGCCACATACTTTGATTAATAAATTTTGTATTAATATACGTTTTAATGGAAACTACCAATTAGTTGTGCTCAATATTTAGCTGACTAACTAACTCCATAGTGTACCTAATTCGAGCCATGGATAGAACGCAACTTATAAAATCTTGCAAAATATTATGTTAGAAGGTGGAGGGACGATTAGTTCTAAATACGTACCGATAGTTGGAAGAATTTTAACTTCCTATCAAATGCTCAAATCTTTAGTACTAACTCTCTATTTTCAAATTTAATTTTTATTCACTTTTTAAATATCTAAATTAACTGTAATACCGTTAATTCCTTTATTTATTTTTTCTTATCCTTTGTTTTTCATTTTCATATTTTAATTTTAACTTGAATAGTTTAACTTTTACGAGTAATACTCTAATTTTAAATTTGAAAATTCTAATGTTTGTAAACAATATTCCGATTATAAACTTAAATACTTTAATTTTTTATAAAGGGTAATTTTTTTGTCATTCGTACTTTATCCATTTTTGTAACTTACCATTTCGGTCAATTTTCACCGCATAACGCCGTTCCAACTTTGGGATTTATTGCATACCGCCATCCCAAGTTTTTAATTTTTCAAAAATAACCTTCTCAATGGGTTTTAAGCGGTTTCAGTGGCTTGAAAACAAATAATGTGAAACCTTTATTGCATTTTGCCATCTCAACTTTATGATTTTCACAAACAACATTTTCTAATAGACACTTAGTTGTTCGATAACTTAGAAACAATCCACATGAATTTTGCATGTCTTTATTAAGGACAAATTTGTCATTTAAAATTATCCTATTTACATAAAACAATTTGGATTTTCCGACACAATTAGTCTTCTTCCCCTTTTCTTTTCTTTTTTGTTTAAGTTAGTCCATTTTTTTCCTCAAAAAATATGATAAAGGTAACACTTTAATCAAAAACTAAAAACCAAGGGTGTAATTGACTTTTATAAAGATGGTTGCTCCTCGATTTATTAATAAATCCCATGATATATAAGATAAAACAACCCTTAATTCCATGAAACATGAAAAACACGCGCGCGCGTGTGCATATATGTGTGTGTATGTGTAATCATTGTTCAAACGTAAATAATATTGGTATAACTAAAAACTTATAATTAAAAACTCTAATTATTTATGGTGACATGGATAATTCTAAAAAGATAAATGTCCTTAGTAAATGCATGCGAAACTCATGTGAATTATTTTCTCGCAACCGAAATTCTTAAATTCCCTTGGGAAGAGGTTATTTGTGAAAATCGCAATGTTGAGATGACAAAATATAATAAAACTTTCCCGTGAATTGTGTTTAGGCACCGAAACCGCTAAAAACTCATCGGAGAAGATTGTTTGTGAAAAACACAAAGTTCATATAGTGGTTTGCAACGAAAGTTGACCGAGATGGTAAACTGCAAAAATGGGCAAAGTACAGATGACAATTTTTTTTTCCTTTTTATGAATAATACTCTAACTAAAAATATAATTACTTTAACTTTTACGAACAATTCTCTTTTTCTTTTTCTTTCTCATACTTTAATTTTAAATTTAAATACTTTTATTTATATAAATAGTACCCTAATTTTAAATTTGGATACTTTAGCGTTTCTAAATAGTACTCCAATTATAAACGTAGATATTTTAACTTTTATGAACAATACTCTACTTTAATTTGAAATGTAAGTACTTTAACTTTTACGAACAATACTCTAATTTTAAATTTGGATACTTTATCGTTTTTCAATAGTATTTCAAAATATACATTAACAATTAATTTTTTATCGTTTTTCGATATATATATATATATATATATATATTAATTTTTATGTATGAAGTTATGTATATGAGGTATTATTTTAACAAAATGATTTAAGTGTCATTTTTTTCTTTCTATGTAGAGAATAATTGACTATTTTTTAATAAAATGAGGTACAAACAAAAATTAAAATTAAAAAATAAGAATTAATAATAAAGGTTTTAGCATTTAAGAGTAAACTAATATTTCTCCGTTGATTAAGTACTTATCACTCATTGTCCAAAAAAAATCAATAGTTCATAATGATTGAAAATTATATATAACGATTAATCGTCCGAAATAGTTTGAATACGCTTATTGTGCTAGGAATAGTGCCCTAGAAAGCCGATTGTAATATCCGCTTTGTACTTTTCCCTATTGTAATCACAAACAATCTTTGAATAAAATAACGAATTAAGGCAACACTTCTTTATATGCTCTTGTTTGGGTTTG
>JBBMKE010000007.1:6472345-6484631 GCA_037834125.1 Lippia alba
GATGAGTAGGTTAAAATCATAATTATGGGGTGTAGGTGTTATGCTAGGTGTATACTTAGGTGTATAAGTGATGTAGGGGCTTATGTATACATATATTGTGTAATAAATACATTAAATTAAAATAAATCTAAAATAGGGCAATATTAATAAGAAAATTATAGTATAATCTCTATATTTTAGTTTGAAATGGGAAAAGTTGTAAAAAATGGAGATTCGAAAGGGCTTTCCAATGGTTAGAAATTTTAAACGTTTAAATGTATACATTTTAAGTAGTAAGTGTTTAGAATTTTGGAAAATATTAGAAAATATATAAAATGGAGCTAGGATGTGATTTAATTTTTGAGAAGGTATTCATGAGTCATAAAATAGTTTAAGGATCATTTTGAGTATAATATTGGATAGTAAATGTTGTACGGTTTGAAAGTTAGTTTTTACGGCAGAAATAGTACTTTGAAGAAAATAGGGAAAATATGGACAAATTTATAAAATGATCTAGGGTTTGAACTAAGACTTGGAAAAGGTCTTATAATTCATAGAAAAATTTTAGAATTGTGATGGTTATGAGATTGGATAAGGAAAACGTTCAAATTCGAAAATATTCGAATTAGGGCAAAAATTAGGGTTTTTGGCCGGTTTTAGATACTACGGGAGTTCTAATGAGAATTAGGGTTCGAGAATAATACCATAATTCATAAAATTTTGCAAGGATTCATATGAGTCCAATATTAAATAGGTAAAAGTGTCCCGGTAAATTCCTACGATTAGGGATGAATAGTAACTAGGGACCTAAAGGGAACTTTTTATGAACAAATTTCAAAGTGTATCTTAGGATGATAAAAGTTAGGATATGAATCTGAAAAATGTGAAATCTAACATTCTAAAGTTTCATGAGGAATATGTGAAGGTTTAGACTCAATGAATGAAAAGTGATGTGGAAATAATGTTCAATATTCAAGGCATAGAAGCATGTAGTTCACATAAAATTCAATGTATTATAAATTGAGGTTGTAAGTATGTTCTTCTAATCCCATTTCTTCTAGGCCCCAAAACCTAGGATGTTACAGGTAATGAGCGAGTCTCTTCTGGGAACGAGGGAAGGGAATGGGCTGGAATCTACTCGCGAGCCCATTCCTTCGAGCATCAAGACTCTCATACTTTCAGGCAGCATTTGTGAGTGTCTTTTGGATCATGACACGTGTACGATATGAATCCGAGCGTAATTTGGGCTCACCACATGGATTTCACATTATTTACATAATCATGTCATTTAGAAAGCACACAAACACGAGAAAAAATTAAAATTCACCAATTTGTTTATATTATAAAATTAAAATAATCCTTATGTTTCCAATTTTATTCAAATTCATCATTTGAATAATTTTTTTATTAATATTTTCCAACGAAAATATATAAAAAGACTAAATACTCTTTATCTATTTAAATATAAATAGGGAGAAGCTAGAATTTTATGTGAGGGGACAAAAATTAAAAATATATATAATATTTTTTTAAAAAATAAATATTATTTTATTAAAAATAAAAAAAATATTTTATTCGATATATGTAAATAAAATAAGTATAACTTAAGACATTAACTTATTATTTTGTGGTTAAATTCTCAAAAATTGATGCATGGGCTTAAGTATCAATAATAGGTCCATTGTTATGATAGGTTTCTTGAAGTAAAACTTCAATTTCTTTTACTCATACTGTCTATATAAGTTTTAAAAAAATCAAATAAAATAATAAATTCAAATAACAAAACGAGATAAAAAATAAAAAAATTATTTATCTTTAACCTTATTTAGAGATAAAGATAACTATAATAAATTAATTATATATCTTATTCATAATTTTTTTAAAAAAACTAAAATTACTATTTAAGATACAATTTTGTACCTAAATAATTTATCCATAAATAAAAATAGGAACTATGAATATCTCCATAACATATCACTTTATAACTCTAATGCACCGACACTTCTAAAAATATTACTTTGCCGTGTCGTGTCGTGTACGACACCGGTGTCCGACACCGTGTCCGATACTTCTCACATGGAAAATTCACAAAAAAATTAGTGTCGCCGTATCCGTGTCGTGTCGTGTCCGTGTCGTCGTGTACGTATTCGTGCAACATAGCTTTATAATATTCTGACATGATATTTTCTTTTAATATTTTTTTATGTTATTAAACTTAATATCTTATTTCTTTTAATTTTTTTATGTTATTATACTTAATATCTTATTTCTCTTATTCAAAAATATTGTTTTTTCTTTGTGTATTGTATATTTAGATGTTGCATTATATGGTATCTAGTTAGTGTTGCATTTTATTGCATCTAATTAATAATCGTTAAAACTATTTATCTAATCCATAATGGGCAACAAAAACAATTTAAAAGAATAAGTGACAAAAAAACATCATTTTATCTAATCTATAATAGGAAACAAAAATAATTTTAAAATAATAAGTGGAAAAAACATCATTTTTAGAAAATAAGGATCAATTATAAATACAAATAAAAAGAAAAAGAAAAAAGCAACTTATAAACGGAATAAGTAGTCAATTATTACGTATCAACTAATCATTAATTTAATGGTTATGATTTTTCTGTATAAAAATCTATTTCTTATTAGAAAAGAATTTTCCTTATGTAAAATTATTATCTACATTAAATTATCTAAAATTAAACACATTAATATTTATCCTATAATTTAAACGCAGTTATCTTTATCCTATTCTGGCAAAAATAAATGATATTAATTTTCTCAAAATATAAAACTTCATCAATACTAAATTATCCAAAACTAAACAAAGCGAACTAATTTACAATTAACAAATTAATCGTAAATTTATCTAAATAATATTCATAATGAAACAAGAAAAAAATTAAAATTAAATATAAATTAATATTGGCTTTTAGATTTATTGGATAATTGACACCACGATCAATTTCTTTTTTCCATAAATATAGATTTTGAAGATGAGAGTTTTAAGTTGAGTAGAAGAAAAAATGGAGAATAGAAAAATGAAAGAGAAAAAAGAGAGAAAAAAAAAAGATTAATTTGAAATTTTTTATATCGAAAGAAAATTTATTGGGAACCAAATAAGTAAAAAGTATATTTTGATTGAGAAAAATAATAAGAAATAAAGTAAATTAATAGTAAAAATAAATTCTAACTATTATAATTGGTGAGCTGTAATTTTATTTTGGGAAGGGGAACGAATTTATAAATTTATGGTGGCAAAATAATAAAAACTTTAAAAAATTTTGGCTCCGCCTTAGAATATAAAGATAAATCGAATCTTCTCTTTAATCTTTTTAAATAAATAAAGATATCCCTCAAATTTTTCAAATATTTTTTAAATTATAAACAGAATTAAAAATTATATTTTTAGGTTAAAATTTTGAAATGGGGAACAACGGATTTACAAATTGAAAATAGGGGTAGTGTGGTCTTTTGCAACATAAATATTTAGCAAACATGTAGAGTAAATGCAAGGTAGAAAATAAGCTTTGAAATTGGGAGAAGTCCAACATGAATAAAAAAACACATGAATTATCGCTAACCCACCAAATCATGACATGGACAAACATCTTTTTCAATGTAATTTTATTTTGGGAAGGGGAACGAATTTATAAATTTATGGGGGAAAAATAATAAAAACTTTAAAAAATTTTGGCTCCGCATTAGAATATAAAGATAAATCGAATCTTCTCTATAATCTTTTTAAATAAGTAAAGATATCCCTCAAATTTTTCAAATATTTTTTAAATTATAAACAGAATTAAAAATTATATTTTTAGATTAAAATTTTGAAATGAAATTGAAAATAGGGGTAGGGCGGTCTTTTGCAACATAAATATTTAGCAAACATGTAGAGTAAATGCAAGGTAGAAAATAAGCTTTGAAATTGGAAGAAGTCCAACATGTATAAAAACACATGAATTATCGCTAACCCACCGAATCATGACATGGACAAACATGTTTTCCGATGTAAATGCCCCCTCTAAAGAGTATTAGACAGAAAAGGCAGATTATAAAAAGAAAATTATACTTACCATTTATCAAAGATATTAGATTAAAAAAAAGGAATAAAAAAGAAATTGTAATTAAGGTCACATGAATCAGGATAAATATAATTGGGTGAAATCTTTACATTTAAGTACAAATCCTCCCTTTAACGTGTCTTACCAAATTCGGACGTCACAAATCACGAGTTCAAGAAAAGTTGGGCCCCTTTTCCCCCTTTGTTGGCGGATACCAACATCTCATTATTAATTTTGCTTTATACTTTACCAAAAAAGGTGACAATACATTGGATTAAAAAGATATTTGCACAAATTTAATTTGTTTAAGACTTATTAGTAAAATCTAAAATGTGTTAATGGGGTTCCAACCCAAAGGACAAGAGTCAACACTCGCAAGTATATAGACCCCCATAGCTCAGGGAGCTCGTTAGTTCTACGAAAAGCAGAGCCCTGAGAGAGGGAAACTTCATGGGATATTAGGACTCTCAAAACATAAGGGTAACTCTAGAGAAATTTGGACATACATCCTAGAAAGACTTTTTGTTTATGACTCAAATTCTCATAGGAAACCTTTTCTACAAAATAGGAGTATAATCAAGGAACATAGGACAAATAGATAAAGTTAATCAAAAACACAGAATGAGAGAAAGAGATAAAAAAAACAGTACTCATCACTTGTTATTACCCTTTTAAAATTAGGATTCTTTAAATTCACATGTTACTACCCTTTTTAAAATTAGGGTTCTTTAAATTTACAATGTAAGAATTGGACCGAATTCGGGACATATCCATGTATAATTCAAAGTCCAAACTCATTGTCATCCTAGTCTTGAGTCTTGAAATATTGGTCTGGTAACTAGCATTATTGAATTATTAAACTAAAGTTTTGTTGCATATCATTATCCCTACTTTGCATATATTTTTAAACGCATATATTTTTACACCTTTACATCCGAATTAAGTTTCGTTGCATACCATAATCCCTTTTTTTGCATTTGTAAAAATTGTAAAGTAAAAATGACAGAATACAACGAAATTTCTTAACAAAAAAGGAATACAACGAAATTTAGTTGGAGTATGAAAGTGTAAAAACACCTATTTCGAATGGTAAAATTGTTTTAGCCCTTTTTTATTTGTAAATGTATTACAATATATTTACTTTGACTAAAGATGAGATTAGTAATCTAAATTAAACTCGTATTTACTTATACTTTTACATGTAAAATCTAGATTGATGAGACAATCCCACATTATATTATATAACAAATTAATTATTCATCCTGGATTTCACATCCGATTAAAAATCTACTATCATCTCTCACCATTGAATTCATTATTCAATTATCTCATCTCATTCAAACCAAATCTTAAGTATCAAAAACCATATCAGAGAACAAGTTAGAGGGTGCTTGGCTCTCTTAAACATCATATCGTCATAATTTATCATGTTTAGCCAAACATCTTCTAAGCTAGAATCATTCATAATGTAGACATTGTAAAACCAAATTAATAAATAGATATTATATAATTTGAATACAATATCCTAGACAAGGTGAAGCTAAAAATATCCTAGACAAAACTTGTCTTTCAGTTTTGTCTTCAACTGATATATGAAATCAACAAATAAATGAACCCTTATAACCACCCTTAGGGAGGCTTAACAAGGAAGAATCAGATATTGCTTGAGAATCAAAGAATACAAAAAAAAGAAGAGAAAAATCATGGCGTGAGGGCATCCCTGGTGCTGGAAAGTGAAAGAAAGAATAATTCACAATATTACACACCTCAGCTCCTCATAACCATGCAAAACTTATAACATTAAGAAGAAAATAATAATAATAATAATAATAATAATAATAATAATAATAATAATAATAATTTTCTATGATTATATTATGCATCATCATCGCGTACTCCTTTCTTCTGTCGCGACGCGATAATTATAGCCCAGTTTTCTGCTTCCACATCACCAAAGTCTTGAGAAACTCCATGACCTGCACGAGCATTTAGTGAGATAAACGTATCTAGTTTCTGACGTGGACAGGATTCTAAGAAAATGATTGTTTTCGCAAAATAATAATGCTAATCATAAGAAAAAGAACGAATATTAAGTACAATACCTCAGAAGGATCCCTCAGAGAGTAGAAGGCTTTGCTTTCCTTAGGCACAGATGAAACGATAATACCAAAACCTCGATTACCCTCTCTCAGAACCTACATGACACCAATTGTTTTAAAAGAATTATATCATCACTTTTCAATACACCAAAATTGTGGGTAAGCTTTTGGTTGATTTCGGATCTTACCTTGAATGCATCTTCATCCGTACGATCATCTCCAACGTATATGGGAAGAACATCGTCACAATCCATTAAACCTAAAATTATATGAATGTCAATATAGGATTCTCTTGAAAAAAATAAGAAACTGTTTCCTATGACGAGTTATCTTTTGTCCTCTTTTTTTGTTACTCACCAAGTGATTCGAGAAGAAATTCAACCGCTTTACCCTTGTCCCAATCGAGAACTGGTCGCACCTCTAAAACCTAATAATAGAAACACAATCAAATAAGTAAAAATAGGAATAAAACATGTGGAAACCAAGAATTTACAAGTCAAGTTTGATATAATACCTTACGACCATGTGTCAAACGCAAACGAGGATATTCATTCAAGATTTCTTGGACTGATTGACCAACTGTGTCCCAACTCTGTAAATGGATAAACCAAAAGTGCCATTAAACATGAGAGGCTTGAGGCCAAATACTTTTAAGAAAAAAAGGAGTTTGAAATCTATGATTAAAACGTCCATTACCTGCTCATCAACATTGCGGTAGTGAACAGAAACACAAAACTTATTGTTCTCAACTGTTGCGCCAGGTATGCCTTTTGTGATCTCAACAAGGGAATTAAAAACCTGGGTTGATCATGACCGGAAACAAAAATGTCATAATGCCTAGTGAAATATTGTATAACAATAAATAAATAAGACTTTATTTACACACCTCGTCAATCATGGGCAAGAACTCACTAGCGGGCTGAAATAAAGTGACTTCCTTGCCCTATATGCATAACAAATTTTACAAGTTAAAAATCCAGCATCAGTCAAAAATAGCTTCTGCTCATGTAATCTATGTATAATAATTCACAGACCTTGAGCCAACACACCACAAGTTCATGTATGAAATTATACATTAAAAGAAATGAATGCATACTCGCTCATCTTTATACAAAACAAGAAAACAATCAGAACTTCGTAAATAAGTTAATAACCAAACTTCAATACAAAATTTTGTCATATCTAATTATCATTCCCAAATTTTTTGTCTCAAAAGATCTTTGGTTCTCTTTGTTCTGAGTTTGTTTGTAAATACTTCTTAGTAAATAACAATTCCTTGAACATTATTAGTATCTTCGCATGCTTGTATAATTGCTATTATTATAAAAAGACTGTACTATTAATTTTTTTGTAATAAAAACAGTAGAATGTTTAATATTAATACCTGGTTGTCAGTAGATTTAACACAGTTCTTGTAGTCAGTGGAGCCGGGCCGAACTGGTCCCATTATATCCATCCCATGACTCCCAGCATAATAAAGTTCACTTAATCCTACAAACTCATATACCTGAACATAAATAATAAAATATCAACACAATTATAACACAACAATAACAAAATCAAACAAAAGTTCCAGAAAAGCACCTTGTCTCGGCTCCGTCCACTAATTATAGCAGTGGGAAAGTGCTTAGCCACTTTTTTTACCGCAGCCCGCATCTGATGAAAACAAGTTCGTAAGTTTTTGACATGAAAACAACACAAGAATGAGACGGGCAAAATGGTCAAGTAGAATAGAGGCTCACAGCATTTGACATAAAGGCATGATCAGGGTTAACCACTATGGGTGACAAAGTCCCGTCATAATCCAAGAACAATGCTATTCTCTTTCCCTTTGCTTTGACTGCTATTTGCTCGAATGATGCAAGTGCCGATGGATATTTCAGCTACAAAACAACCAAAAACAAATTTATAACCACCGCCTTATTTACATATGCAAAATAATAGAAGTAAAAAGAGCTAATTACATCGACATATCATCAGGTTGACCTAATTACACAGAATTGTCACAAAAACTTTCCCTAAGGTTTCAAAATGAACAAAAGCTTCCCTGGCAGACCTGAAGGTTCCTAACACATGTTAAAGTCTCAAAGTTGACATCAAATGCAAGGTGTCAATGGAAAAATAGGGTATTCCCAAAATTTAGAGATAATGTCAACAAAATTTTTCGATCATTTCTATATACAGATGTAATGTACATTTTTTTGGACAAGGGAAGTTTGTACAATAAGGTCAAACCTAAAGTTATGTAAGTATAACTATCCTGATTGTTTAATATATGAATTGTTTTATAAACACAATGATTTTCTTTGTTTCGAGATTAAAAGGAGAATGAGGGAAAATACCATCCAGTTGAGGTAAGCAACATCATTGTCACTTAAAGTTGTGTCTGTGCTGTAATCTTTTGTTAACTTATTGTGAGTAGGAGAAGATGACTTCATAGCATCAACCAGGCTGGATCGAACATCTTCAAGAATCCCAGGCTTTTTTCTTGGGATATTAAGTAATAGTGTGGGAGAGAAAACAGCGCCGTTGTGAGAATAGGGCACTAGAGCAGCATGAAGGCCTAAGCGTGTGTTGTTCATGGGAGCATTATCAGTCAAAACAGGGGATGTGTGGTTTGATTTCAGCTCCATGTTTTCTATCTCAGTTTCCAGACTTAAACTAACCGCCTCTAAATAAACAACTTCGGCTAAATTTAACCGACCCTTTTGTCAATGAAAAACCACTTCTTGAGGGTATATTTATCACAGTTACAGGGAACGAAGTCCATCAAGCACAAGGCATCTGACACATTAATCAAAGAGAATGTTATTAAATTGGAAAGAAACTAAAAACCCATACAGCCAATAAATCTTGATGATGAAAAAAATGTTACCTTTGCATATCTCCTTCCTCCCTGAATCGTGACCAAAGGGTTCTTCTTATCAGCCAAGAGACAACTGCAGATTTTAATAAAAACAAGAAAATTGCTGAAGAACAAACCAGAAATACAACTTCAAATCCAACAACTAATGCATGTATAGAAATTGTAAACTTGATAATTAATAGAAACGCATAAACGGGCGGTATATAATGCTGATATTTAATGAAGAAAGTTCAGTTCGACCATTGCTAATAGCTGTATAATGTTATTAGGTAACATCATACCAAAGAAATACTATGCAACCATATATATGGCCCTACAGAACAGCATGGGGTGCATTTAAACAATGTGGACCCATCACCATTAAAAATTCAGAAAAAAAAATGCAAAAACATAAAATGTGTCATTCATGAAAGCTATTGAAAATTAAGTGTCCCCATAATGTGGTTGCTTTCATGTAAATGGTGACCACCAAATAGTATAGTATCTTTATATGGAAGAAATTAATTTAAGTAAATAATATCTTGATACGTCGATACAATGAAACTGTGTTAGTTTTGTACATCAAAACTAAGGAGAAGATAGATATAACAATGACAAGATTCTTGGATAATTGGATTCATATTATTTTATATCAAACAGCTGACAGCTTGAAAAGGACTGCTTATAAAAAACGTGGAGAAGAAAGGAAAAATAAGCAAATCCTATCAAACTCCATGTATTGACTCGGAGAAAAACGGAAATAACCGAAACGCAAAATCGACGAAGCATGGCCACAAATTTGGAATGTATTTCTAGAAATAATTTGCAGGAAGAACAAGTGATGCAGAAAAGAAGTGAATACATAAGAATAAGATCTAGAAACAACATTAAAAATAAAAACATTGAGGGAGAGAATAGAAACAGCATTCCATGACTGACCAGAAAGCGATGTATTACTAGATAAAACAGATAAAAATAGGGAAAATTCATGCAAATTAAAATTGTGGGAAGGAGTCAGAAGTTGAATTTTCCTTGATTGAAAAGAGGAATCTGGAATTATTGACAATGGCCTCATTCTTAAAAAAAAAAATAAAAAAAATCTAAAATAATTTCCTTCTCCCTCCCTCCCTCTCTCTTTCTCTCTAAACTTCTTGATTAAAACAATCATTACAGGAGGAAAAAATTGAACAGAAAATCATTTCACAGCGAAACCGTCATGTAAACAAAAAAAAAACCAATAAACATATCAAAAAATCAAACAAATACACGGATGACGGAACAAGGATTACACGGTACGCACAGATTCAAAAACACATACATGTATATATGTATATGCATATGCATATAGACCATGAAGGCACACAAATCACATAACTTCATGCTCTTCCGCATTCAATCATGCATGTAAAGAAAGCCAAATGCATCCCCATACCTGATTTTTCCCGAGCCCAACGTATCAGGAAAACGGGATAAACGATTCCGCCGAATGCCGATTAAAGCCTGAATGCACACAATAAATAAACAAAATCAGCGTGGGCGAACAGCAATCAGACAAAGGCATTGTTAGGAGAGTCAAAGCCCAAAAAACGAGACCCCATTCATCAAGAGAGAGAGAGAGAGAGAAATGACGTCACCTTCAAACAACAACAATCTCTTCAAGATACGGGAAGGAAAACGAAGAAACCCAGATGAAAAATCGATGAAACTGTACCAACAGGGCCCAAATAAGCAATGTCTGTGTATATATAGAGAGAATATATACGTATATGTTATGGCTGAATTACAGTACAAGGGCGGAAAGAAGAGAGAATGCAAATTGGGAAGCTATATATATATATATATATATATAATGGAGAAAGAGGAGAGGCGGAGAGAGAGAGAGAGAGAGGCATATTGAAGGAGGTAAGAGGAAAGAAGAGAGAACCGTATGGTTGAAACAGGAGACAATCAATATTGCTGGTGGAAAGTTTCAACGAAGCAGGAGACTTGACCAATAATATTACAGAGTTTACTGCGTGTTCTGTGTGTCCTATTTATTAATTTTATTTAAATCAATAAAATTTTCATATGCCATATATATGTTCAACAATTTCATGTTACATTTTAAATAAATCATTGAAATTCAAATCAAGATTTTGCTTTAGTAAGTTTCTTTTTAAAAGTAATTTTTTAATTACTTTTCATAAAATTTGAACTCGTAAATCAAATGTGGAAATAATTGTTTTACGGAGTTATTGGGTGAAATATGACCACTAATATAAAAATGTCTAATTTTTATTTTCCTGAACATTTTTAAACGCAAATTATTGTGCACCAACCAATTTACTTGTATCTGTTTACTTTATTATTATTGGGTTCAGAACTCTCGTCTAAGTTTTTATTGTCTCGTCTCTTATTTGATTTATAAATGCAAGTGATGTGTATTAATAGATGGATTTTTCAGAACAAACATTCTAATTTTTATTTTCCATCTCTTGTTTGATTTATAAATGCAACTAACGTGTATTAACCCTTTTTTTTTTAATCATACACATTTAGATGGTCAGATTAATTCCAACTCCACCTTAATAAAGAAATTTTTAATTATTTGAACTAATCTCTATTAACTATATTGATATAGGTGCCAATAGGGGTTGGTCCAAGTGGTAAATGGGATAATTCTTTGGAGCGAGGTCCCGAGTTCGAATCCCCACTTGGATGTGCGCGTGGTAAAAAAAATGTATTGCCATAGGATTGATACCATAAAAGATAAATAATTATATTACAAAAATAGTAAAATAAATTATAGCATATAATCTGAACGGTTATCCGTTAGATTTGGTTGATGTGAGTAATATATAATAAAATCAAGTAAATTCAACGTCAGTATAAGAGAGAAAGAAATTATAATATAATTTTTATCTTCCTAATATGTTGTTTTCATCGTATATAAAACTTTAATGTCGTCTCGGCTCCACGTAAATCCCGACTCATTTGTGACAACAATTTCGTACTCAATAAAACAATTGAGGAAGCTTCTAATCTATTCAAGATACGAGTCGTCCCAATGGAAAATAACTCAGAACTCAGAAGTCCACTCCAAATAAATAACAATTATTTAAGGGATAATTATTTAAAAGTACCAAATAAAAATATTTCCTAAACTCCTTACTTTAAAATTAAATTATTTTAGATCCTCAATATTCAACAAACATTTCCTAAACCCCCTATTTTTTGTAAAAATACTATACTGCCCTTGTCTTGTTGTTCTCCACCATCTGTCTGAAGACCGCGAATTCACTGTTACCGAT
>JBBMKE010000007.1:6488949-6503778 GCA_037834125.1 Lippia alba
TTTTCATCCAACAATATATTTAATTAATTTACCTACATTGCGCGTAAAGTAGGTGTTATATGCGATTAACTATGATCTTCTTATTAAATATTGTGTTGATGCTTGGTTGAGCGGTAAATTTTAAAAAATTATATAACTATATTTGTAATTTTTTTATTTTTCTAATCATGTCGGGTACTTACATTAAAAATCGTATATATTAAGAATCTATCATATAATAAATTAAAAAAAAACCGCATTCACTATATAGTATAACTTATTGTTACAGTAAAACTATATCAGTTCACAGTAATAGAAGTGCACAATGTCATTTTCGCCATTTTCACAAAATTTTCATACAGTGATTCTCAAAATGCACCCATTGTAGAAACATCAGAGAAGATTAAGTTAGCATTATTGTAAACACTATGTGCATATAACTTAATAATTTCCACCACTTTAATTATATATATATTTTTGGTGGTAGTTTCCACCACTTTAATGTTTCCACATAATTTTCAAATATTTTAAATGATTTAGCCTTCTTGATTTAATCCCACTTGCATAGGCTAGGACTAAGCTACTAATTGAGGTAGTTAGATAATTATTCCCTGTATGTAAAACTAAAATGAAAAATCTAATTAATTAAATAACATTTAGAAATAGAATCACATTCCGAATTCCGACAATGTCTAATAGAATGTGAAAGCGTGATGCTTGGATTAATACGTGGTACATGAAAATCTTCTTCAACTTTAGTGTATGTAACTTTTGGACCTTGAAAAGGTTGGCCGTAAAAGAACCTTTAGCACAAAATTATATCATTTAATTAAATTAATTTGAAAATGTGAAAAGTGTATAGTAAAGAAAATTAAGAGGAAAGAGAGGGGTACTGGTGCAGGTTGAGGTTGCGTGCCTACCAAGGAAGTGAGCCGTACGGTTGCTCTCTTCATGGACCACAAAAATAAATTTGCAAGAGAATAAAAAAAAAAGAAAAGAAAGAAAAAGTTAAAACGTCTAAGTTCGTACACTAAATCCCCGAGTTGAAAGAAAACAAATATAAAAAAAAAAAATACTGCACGAAACGTATTGATTCGAGTTTGATTCAGTCGGCGGCGGTTGTTGGTTGATTTGGTGGCTTTTGTTTGGCTAAATGAAATAAAGAAAGAAAATTAAGACCTAGTGAGGGTGGACTCCTTGTAAACCTAGTGAGGAGCACACATCCCCCTTAACGGACTGCTGAGTATCTGATTTGCCTCCTCCCACTTATTTCGTATGGCCGGGGTGTGGGAGGCCCTTAAGATTGGGGATTCAACCTTTGCCACAAGAAAGAAAATTAAGAGAAATAGGTCGCATAAGACACTTGAAAGGATAGAGTAAGTCCAGTGAGAGAAAATATTTATTCACAATACCGGGTGGCCAACCGACACGATTTTATGCAAAATATTAGGATTTGAAATAACTCTTAAATTAGACTATGTATCCGAACGCAATTCAGAATAAACTACGTTTTACACATTTGTATTTATATTTAAATGATGATTGGACTAAAACTAGATAAATCACGTATGAACATTAATGGTTCCATTTTTACATGTTTACTTTGTTTAGAATGAGATTAAATAAGTGTTTATTAGAATGAGATTAGATAAATGAGCAACGATATTGTCAGTGGAATGTGATAATAAAATTTTCAGTCCATATAAACTTAGAATGAATAATTAAACTTTTAATCAATATAAACTCAGAATGTGTCACCAATCTCGAAATTAAAAAATTATTAGTAAACAAAAGATTAAGTTGGATTAGAAATATATTCCCACTTAATCTAGAGTAAACATGCTTTCGTTGTAGGTGTATATAGAGAGAGCCCAAACGGCCAAACCCAAATAAGGTCCACTTCCAAGTGTAGTTATGGGCCACATTCTTAAACGCATTTTCACTAGTTCATGAATCAGAAAGAGTTAAAAGGCCCATACACAGTGCCCCTAACAGCCTACTCGACTAGTGAAACACAACAGAAAAAATGAAGCAGGATGAGCAAAGGCTTTTTCCCATCACACTTCATAAGCAAGCAAAACTAGCTTCAAAGGCACAAAAGGATAACATTAAGATGGATAGCACAACAACTGATGCAATCTGACGCGCATAAGCTCAAAATACACAGAGGAATCAAGATTCACCCTCGGTTTTCAGGAAACAGACAGCAAAATACTTGTTTAAAACGAAGTAGAAACCCGACCAAGCTCTTCAATAGTGTCCAATTGTCGGAGTCCCTGAAGCTACTAGATAAGCACCTTCCTAACATGGGCCCAACTCAAAACTCAAAAAACTAATGGAGTTACAACTTACAAGCATGCTTCGAAAGTTTCAGAGCTCGTCGCCTCATCATCCAGCATACGGACGACCTGAGCAACACCAGCGGCAAGTTCCTTGTTGATCACACCATCAGGCATGTCAAATGTTCTCCTCTTTAGCAAGGATTTCCCAGGTGGTTGAGGGTCCACAACATCGAGCATTGCTTCAAGCTCGTCCACCATAGACTTCTTCGCAGCTCGAACCATCAGATCAGCTCCCTAATACACAGAGGAATAATGAAACATGAAAAGAATTAAGTTTGCCTCTATTTTCACCAAAAAAATAGTTTGCCTTTATTAAAACTCAACCCTCTATCTAACAAAAAACAGTAACTTCCTGACACTAACAGAGAAAGGGTTTTCTTTTTCGCGATTAGAGCAACTAACAATTATTAATATCTGAAAAGCTGGAAGCAAACCGCAATCATTCTGCTACTTTCATAGACAGGTCAGTATTTTGGTTTCATCTTACAAATCAAGGATAAATTACATTGTACACCCCAAGAAATAGGGAAGATACAGTTAATTTGGGTTAATCACAGACACCCCTAATTGTAATTCTTATCTAAGAGTTTAATCATATTGGGCCAAACTGTCCTCATTGGTGTTTGATTAGTATTCCAAAATATTATGTTCTTATATAATCACGCTTAAAAGTTTTAAAAAGAATAATGGAAGAGCTGGAGAAATGAATGCTTACCTCAATGGCATCCACAGTGAGAAGTAATACAATGATTTTCTCAGAGAACTTCTGACGCTCTTCTGGATCACGAGTAAGACGGCGGCGGTAAGAGAAGTTGTTGAACAAAGCCCTAATTTCCTTCAACTTGTTCTTGGCAATGGCCAGCTCACGAAGTGCACGTAAAGCCTGAGAGCGCTGGATAAGATAAGCCCGGAAGGTCTTCTGAATCAGAGCTGCTGCCTCTTGTGCAGACAGTTCCTTCCTCTTACCCCTTTTCTTCTCCACTCTCTTCTCAAATACCTGTTGCCACAATATATGAGACCGTAAGCGATGAATGAAGACTAATAATCATTAGACAGAAAAATTTCTGTGATAAATTATAAATAACACAGGGGGTATCTGAGCTTAAGGTGTCTGTCTATGAGTGCTCATATACCAAATCGAGTTGAGAGCAGGGTTTTAAAATAAAGAAGGTGAGTTGCTTCAAGTGCAAAATGTAGGAGAACATTTACATAATACCACAAATATTGTACAAGACCATTAATATTTAGTTAATTCCTAAATCTTCAATTTATTTCCCCAATTTTCCACATTAGTCACTATAGTTCATCCACTTTCTAAAAAGTATATTAAGAACCAGTTCTTTCTAGGAATCATCTCAGGAATTTGATTTACTTGAGAGATTTTAACCATCACTGATCACTCATTACTAGCATACTTCCGATAGCTCAACCACTACACAAAATACAATCCAGCTCTGAAAAATCAAGAAAATTTTCCTCACCAAATCCACAACAAATGGTTAATGGTTCCAAACTACTGAAGTTGCCTAATACCAGAAAAACAAGCGTCATAATAATTAAGCCAAAAAGTGCTCTCAACAATTATGAATTACCTTTCACTACAAAATGCTCCTGAATTAAAGAAGTTAAGAATCAAGTTAACCAAGGTGTAAATTGTTGCAGACTCAGAAGAATTAACCATTTACCAACTTCTTTTGAAGTCAAATGACATTCAGCAGAGTTAGAATCTATCACTGTCATACTAACTACGAGTAAAATGTTCAAGTTCACATCATATCAAATATCAACTCCAGTTAACAGCATAGATCCCTTTATTTTTTGCCTTTTCTTTCGCTTGAAAAAGTAACCGTAGATCTGGATTCAATCAAAAAACAATAAAACATCACTGCATCTCTCACGCTCTTTTCAACAAAACAAAGCCAATAATAGCAAGACCCCACAAATTTTTTGACCAGAAAACGACTCAAATCTAACATGGAAGAAGACACGTTCATTAAAAAGAAATGCAAATGACAATTACACATAGTCAATAGTCAAGAGAGAGAGGATCACAGTATCACACCAACCTGCCTCAAAACAACGGCCCCATGATCGGACGGGTCTTCGATCTCAACAATGCGAGGCTTATCCTTTCCATTTCCTTTCTCACTTTTCTTCTTCTCCTTCTTCTTCTCCTCCGATTTATTGCTACCATCTCCACTCGTCACCTTAATCGTGTACGTCTGCTCGATCGGGCCCTTCTTCTTAATCTCCGCCGTCCATTTGTAGCTCTTCTCCAATCCCTTCTCCTCATTAGCCTCCGCCACCCATTTGTACTTCCTGTCTTTCTCCGGGCTCTTAATCTCCGCCGTCCATGTGTACTTCCTCTCCCCAATCTTCTTCTTCTTGTTCTTCTCCTCCTCTTTCACCAGCCGGCTAAGCCCCAACTCCAGAGCCGAAACCCTATCGCTGACAGTCTGCAAGTAGAGCTCACCAAACCCAACTCGGCGGGTCACGAATGGGGTTTCGTCGATCTGGATCAGATCCGTGATGGTGTCGAAATCATCGTAGAAAAGGGGCGGAGAAGGGGTGAAGTAGAGCAAGTCGAGCTCGTCTTCGACAATGGGGAACGAAGGGAAGCGAGGGCTTAGCAGTAGGGATCTTGGTGGGCTGAAAATGGAGGTTTCCTTGACGAAGTACGAAGGAGAGCGCTCAACGATCTCGAATCTCCTGAATCGGCTCATTTTTGTTCAGGAATTCAACCAAGAAGTCAACTTCGGGATATTCTTGTTGATGATTTTCGTGCGCCTGTGTGAATATATAGAGAAATGGTTGTGAGAATTTAGAGAGAGAAGAGTGGAAAGGCAGTAAAAGGAGGTTTGAAGTCAAAAAGATATGGAAGTGTAGTTGGGTACAACGGGCATTTAGGGAGGATTTGTTTGGTGAATAAAATTTATAATTTATCTATTTATCTATACTATTTATTAAGCGAGAGAGTCAAATGTATCTTTTGTTGGTCTCTAATTTTTTTTATTTAATTATTTTTTTCTATTACAAATAAAACATGTTTTAATAACTTATTTATCTATTAGTTCCACTTTCTCTCACATACTTTTATTTTCTTCTTTTATATTCTTTTATATTTTTTCCTCATATTTTTTTATAATTATTTCCTATTCGTATACAATTATTAAATTTATATAAGATAAATAATTTAATTTAGTATTTCAAATAATTAAATTTATTTCTTCGCACACTCATCGAGTGTGCGGAATTACTAGTACTATATATTAATTACGAGAAGCAAAACGGTCTCTCAGTTGGTCTCTTCTTTTTCTTTTTTTAATTTATTTATTTTACTCACTTAACTATAAAGAGAACGTGTTTTAGTTGGTTACTTTGCTCTGAATCTTACTTTTTTCTCACCTTTATTAAGATTTTATGTTCTTTTTATTTTTCTTGCTCATATTTTTTAATTTATATTTTAGATATATTCTATTAAAATAGAATTATTAAATTTAGTAATTATATAAAAATAATTATGAAATATATATTAATAAAATTAGATAATAATTAATTCGCACACACAATGAGTGTGCAAATTACTAGTACTATATTAAGTGCAAGAAGCAAAGGTGGTCTCTTGGTTCCATCAGTTTTCTCTTAGTATTTTCTCTCTTTTTATTTATTTATTTTCTTCTCTTATATTTTCTTTTCTCTCACCTTATTTCAACTAGTCATTCCGGCACACTCGATGCGTGTGCAAATAATAAAATTATATTTAATTAAATATATATTAAATTAAAATTTTATACTAACATTTATTTATAATTAATTTTAATATATTTAAAAATTTAAAATATAATACAAAATAGAAATAAAAATTAGGGAAAGAATAAAAATGTAGAATAGAAAAAACTAAAAGTAAGTTGACAGAAAAAAAAAGAAGTAATTAAGAGATAAATCTAGATAATACACACGTAAAGAGAGGAATAAAAAATAAGAAAAAAAATAATTTTAGAGTGCAAGAGACCAAAACGGTTACTCTAAGGGGGCTTACACTTAATATAATAGTATAGATTGTTTTTCTTTTTTTTGGGATTTATTTAAAGATAGTATTATTTGATATTTTATGCTTTTATGTTATTTTTATACTAATTCCAAAATTATATTAAAATATTAATAAAATATATATTAATAAAAATTAATTTAAATATATTTTAAACAAAAGAATTTTATAATTTGCACACGCAACAAGTGTGCTAAAATTACTAGTGCTCTATTCTTCTCTCATGTTCTTTTTATTTATTTATTTATTTATTTATTTTATCACTTTAAAAATATATTTCTAACTTAACTTTTCTCTTATCTCACTTCAATTGTTTTTCTTTTATATATAAATTTTTTATAGATAATGTTATTTGATATATTATCTTTTCATGCTATTTATTTATTATAATTTAATAAATATATTAAAAATAATTATAAAATATATAGAGTTATTTAATATATTAATACAAAAATTATTTTTAATATATTTAAATTATAAAAAAATTAATTTGCACACGCAACGAGTGTGCCACAATTACTAGTATATATTAATTATCATAATAGTGTACTATATATATATATAACACTTTTTAATAGATATAATAATATAATTTAAATTTTTTATTACTTATTAATATAATATTTATTCTAAATTTAAAAATAGTTTTTAATAATATTTTATGTTTGAAACAATGTAAAGGGTATAACACGAATTTTATTTTTTTCGTTGACCAAACGTGGTTAGAGGATGGTGAGTTTATTTGAAAAACCATAAGGTTTTTTAAAGTAGTTTCTTTTTTTTTTAATCATGATTTTTTGTGATCATTTCAATTAACACATGATTTTGGGGTTGTTGGTTCTACGAATAAATATCCATTCAAACAAATTATTATGATTTTTAGTTGATTGAACTTCATGAAATAAACTAACAAAATCTCAAAGAATATCGTATTATAATACTTGTTTTGTGTGGTTCTATAATTCATTAGAGAAAATTACACTTTTAGGAAGTAGGTCAATTTTTTTTCTATCCTGTCGTTTTTAAATAGTCCCTACTTTTAATTTTTCAACAAATATACTCCCAAAGTGAAAAAAATTTCAATATTAGTCCCAAAAAATTTAGAAATATTGTGACGCCCGAGCGCAGGCCACACATCCCCCGCACATAAACCCGAGCTCACATATGAAATGGGAAGTCCATACATGAGCCCAAGTCTAAGCGAACGGAGACCACACACTCGCTAGGCTAGGCGGAGCTAAAACAAACCAGAGCGCACAACAAAAATAGATAACGGAAGCAAATGAATCTCAAAACATAAAATTCATATACAACAAATATACAAGAAGATTACAAAGCCAAGACGAAATAAGATTCATAACATTTACAATTCATAAGTACAAATTCAAAATAACACATGCAATGCACCTAGCACAACCTAAACCCAAAAATGAGACTCGAACGATCCACTTCTCCACCTAGCTCGTGCACCAAAACCTTCAAACTAAAGGTGGGGAAAGGAGAGGGTCAGACTAACGACTCGACTGAGTGAAGGGGCTAACCCACACCCACACACTATATATATATAGATCAAAGCACATTAAAGAAAGGTTATGAATCCGGGAATAGGTTTTGCATACCAAAATATTTTCAGTAAAAACGATACATATCATATACAAATCTATATTCATTAATATTAACATAAGTCTCTATTCCTGTTTCATAATCCAACCATTTCATTAAGCTCGGAAAGTATGATCATCCCCGTTACTTCTCATTACATTACATTATCAATACCAAATCACATTCAATCCCCAACTTCATTTGATGGAAGGGTCGCCAACCTTTAACCATCCATTACATTACACATTCCTCAAGGGGTGATTAACCCACATGAGTACCATTATACATTCCTCGAGGGGTAGCTAACTCACACGAGTCCTCCCCGGTTCATTCTGAAGGCATCAAGCATATCACGCCTTCCCCAACCTCCCTAGGGTCGCACGTGATCCCAAGAGGGACAACCACGACTAGGCTAAACTCGACGGCCCTCTACCGTACCGGGGTCTTAACCCGTAGTATCCATGGATCCAACATTACCTTTACATTACCTTATCATTACAATCTCGCTCCAAAACGAACCATTAGCATTACCTTGTAAGTATCAGGCATTCATAAACATTAAACTTTCATTTAAAACATGAGCTCATATATACTCGTAATTATAGCCCTTTTCCAAAAGCCAAAACTTTATCATAAGATCATACTCATATTATACATTACACATACTTAACTATATATATAATATATAGTCGCATGCGGGCTAGAAAATGAGCACGTAGGGTCATAGGTCGCTTAACTATACAAAAAGATCCTAAACCTCACCTTGAACAAAAAACGTTGTGTGGTGCAAGAAAACGATCCCAACAACCTCAAACCTCGGGCCCGGATCCTTTCGGGAGTACCCCTATGACCAAAAAAACATAACTCTCGAGACTTAAACCAAACATGAACCACTTAGACGTTCGGCGATGCCCATGAATGCAAAGGATGCATATGAAGTGCATAAACTTACCAAAGAAGGCATTATGAATCATATCTCGTTCAAATGGATTCCAAATCATACCAAATTTCAATATAATCAAGGGTACACATATTATAACATGTTAGAAATTCTTAGGAGTCATAATGGGCGGAGAGTTGCATACAAGCTAGAGAACCGAGAAACGACAAAATGAAACATCCGGAGACATTTTATGATAAACACGGCTATGGATATCTTGGCCTTTAAAATCCATGGCCGTGGAAATGAGGCAGTAGCTCCCTACTGTTCACCTCATTTCCCACGGTCGTGGGTCTCAATGCACCAGATTCCCACGGTCATGGAAATCGAAAATGTGCCCAAATGGTGTTCAAAGTGTAGATTTCGGCCAAAAAGAGTTTAAGACATTCACAAACACTTAAAATCCAATCCAAACACCATCATAAGGTTAAGAACTCATGCATAAACATTCAAGGTATCATATAGCATCAAAGAATCATGAATTCAAGTCCAAACATCCAAGGATTCAAGCAAAAACGCAGATAAGAACTCAACCGACGCATACCTCATTCACGAATACACAAATGAATCAAATAACCAAATTTCTTGCACCAAAATACACAAAACCAACTCCTAACACATCATAATACTCAAGCACAAAGTGGGGAAAGAAGAGGATCAAGGATTCAAGGGGTTTAACCAAGTTAAAACCTTCACTCATGGCATAAATCATCTAATTAGCACACGTATCATTCAAATAGAACCAAGAACCAAGTTTTCATGCTTTCTCCCACAAACCCATCAAGTGCATTAATGTCATACTCTTCCCCAACCATCAACCAATCAAATAAACCATCAATATCTCAAGGATATGCATCAAGAACCTCCATAAATGCACAAGAAACCAACAAGAGTCATAGGAATGCATCAAGCCACAAATTCCCTTAAACCTTACTATTCACACCCATATCAATCCCATACTTCCCCAACATTAATCCAAGAAATTTATACATGAATAGATGCACAAGAACAAGAGCAACTCAAATATGAACTTATCTTGAAGAGGGAATGAAAGCAAAGAAGGGTTCTTAAGCTTCAATAGACAACAATGGAGGTTTTGGAGCTTGGAACTTATTCTCTTCTTTTCTCCTTGAGGGGTCTCGGTTTTGGGGGTGTAAAATAAAGGGGAACGGCTGATTTGGTGAAGAAAAAGGGTGAGAGAAGTCAACAAAAGCATGGGCTTGGGTCCCACTAGGTTTTAGATGAGTTAATAGGTACGTACGACGAAATTCGGGTCATTGGGGTCGAAACGAAGTCAAAAAGTTATGGGGCTAGTCTCATTGGATCCAAATCATCGATTCAAACCCAACGAAGGTGTCGGAACTCGAATCCGAGTTCCCAAGGTCAAGATACGGATTAGGGACTCAAATGACCAAAATTACAAATTGGCCCAAAACATTCAAATTAAGCTAAATTGAGTCCAAGCTAATTACACAATGAGTTCAAATGTCACTTTAGTTCAAGTAGTTCAAATTGAGAATTGAATAATAAATGTAATGCATCAAGTAATTATGAAAATAAATGCTGGTGCAAACCTGTACATGCAAAAAGAAGGGATGTCACATCTCCGGACTTGCAAAGGCAGCATGAATCAACGGAATTCACTTGAGAGATTTACAACCACTTAGAGTAACTTTACCGCCCTCATGAGTGTGTTACAAGGAATAACACCTCAAATGAATTATTCCATTTAAGAATGGGGGAAGGTTCGAGTGTCCATGAATATGGACTCAAGTTTCTCGCCCTTACTGAGAAACTTACTTCCATGGATATGCCACTGAAAGATGAGCTTTCACTGGATTTGTTGTTATCATTGCCCCCATCATCATACAACCCAGGTGTCTTTAAGTTTAATATGAATTATGCATCAGCTACTATAGCTGAGCTGATTAGTCAACTTGTGACTGCTGAAAGCACGATTAAGAATGACAATAAGGTCTTGATGGTGACAACTTCTTCTTCAGGGCCTTCTAAAGGTAAGAGCAATAAAGCCCAAAAGAAGAAGAAGAAATCTCTTAAGCCCAATGGAGGCATCATGACGGGAAAAGCCCAAAAGAAGAAGAAGAAATCTCTTAGGCCCAATGGAGGCATCACGATGGGAAAAGCCCAAATGAAGAAAAATGATCAGAAAGAGTACGTTTGCTTCTATTGTGGCAAATCAGTGCATTAGAGGAGAAACTGCCAGAGTACAAGGCCACTCTAAAGAAAGGTATGTTTCTCATTGAAGTAAATCTATCTATTAATTCTAGCTTTTGGGTATTTGATACAGGTTGTGGATCTCATATCTGTAATGATGTACAAATGCTAAGTGAGGTTCGGCAGCTCAAAGAGGAGAATTTGTCTTGAAGATTGGTGACGGTTCAAACGTTGAAGCTCAAGCTTTAGTCACAGTTAGATTAGATTTAGGTAGTTTTGAGTTAGTTTTAAATAAGGTCCACTATGTACCAAACATCATTTGTAACATAATTTCTTTTCCAATATTAGATTGTGAAGGCTATAAACTTGTATTAAAAATGATAACTTTTTCATAAAAGGAAACAACTCTTCAATTTAAATTGGTACATTAATCAATGGACTTTATCTAACTCAAAACACCAATATTCTGTATATTCAACGAAAACTAAACGAAATATGGATGACAAAGTTTCAGCTTCCTTATAACATGCTAGATTAGGACATATCTCTAAGAACAGAATTAGCAAGTTAACTACTTTAGAGACATTCTCTGAAAATGACCTTAAAAATTTAACTTCATGCGAATCCTATCTCAAATGAAAGATGTCCAAAATTCCTTTCAAAGGAAGTGAACGTGCCTTTAGGACTTTGGATTTGATCCATTCTGATGTTTGTGATCCACAATGTTTTCAGGATGAAACCGTTAAGCAAAACGAAAAATCAATTGGATTAAGGGTGACTGGTTCAATCGTTGGGTCAACCGTGGTCGAACAGATAACGTTATAATTATATTATAAATAATATGAAATATTAAAAATAATAAGAAATAAAAATATATTTTCAGAATGCACAACTCTAATTAAAATTTTATATTTTTAAATATAAATAATAAAAATACCAGTCTAATTAACTCACCAAAAAATTTATAAACATTAGAATAAGAAGAAATAGAAAAATTATCTTGAATTCAATAAGACAATTCACTATAGAATCACGCATTATGAAGAGAAAAATTACTTAAAATTGTGTCAATGTCAAGATAATTGATTGGAATAATTTTTTTTTTAGAAAATACAAGAAAAGTTCGACAAAAGCGTAAAAGATTGAACAAAACAGGATCAAAATTTTAAATTTTGTATATTTCTTCAAAAGTGTAAAAGATTGGACAAAATAGGAACAAAATTTTAAATTGTATATATTTCTTCAAACCGAACGATTCTAAAGAACCGGACGCGGTTCAACCGGTTTAACTACGATTTTTACCAGTTTTCACAAAATACACCAATTTTGAAACATGTCCGATTTTGAGGACTTGACCAGACCGTTCGTTTAACCGGTTGACAGTTCTAACAGTAGAACTGCCCGGCCCGGTCCACAAAACACTGGTTATCCATTCACTGACAAATAGTGACAACATTTTTTTGAATATTTTGTGAAGACATTTTTTATAAAAACATCATCACTATTTGTCAGTAAATTGGCATTTATTTGGGTCAACGAAAAATCTAGTGAGAACATTTTTCAGAAAAACGTTGTTTATTTGGGTCAATGAAAAATCTAGTGAAAACATTGTCAGAAGACATTTTTCTGAAAACGTTTCACACTAAAATTAAACTATCTTGAAAAATTACACCATTTTTGAGCTAAGGCAGTGAACAGAACACTAATAATAAAATTTCACCAAAAAATCATCAAACAAACCTGCAAATTTAAAAATACAATTGCGCATAAAATTTCAATATTCTCAGATTGTGGACACCGAAAATACCCAAAATTGCTTTCAACCAAAAAACTACTCAAACTTTAATAGCATACTTTCTCATCGGGAAGTACATTTCCTTCTTTCGTTCCTTTTCTGTCTTCAAAGATGCCTGAAAGAGGACAAGTAACAGAATTAAATCAGAATTCAGCAATTAGGTAAAGGATTCAACAGCAGCATACTGATACGACCAAAATGGGAGAGTTGCATTATCCGTACAAACTGATTTGTGATTAATGAAAATGATAAAAGGACATCAAAATCATATATACATCTTGTCAAAACATGATGAAAACATTGCTGTGGAATGTGAATCATTATCTACGAAATTAGACTCTTTCGTTCTTTCATTTTTGTTGAGATTTGATTTTGTTGATCATTCTCATATTTGATTAAAACATCCTTTCAAATTGAAAGTGATAGTAAATTTACGATGTGTCCTCGAACTATTTCTTTTCACAAAAATATAGGTACAGATTCTAACTCGGCTCACTGAAGGAATCAAGTTATCAAACATGGAAAGAATTACGGATATCTTTGTGTAGTGTGTCTGAGTCATTGAATATTTTGAAGAAGAGATGGGGCCTGATGTAATTCAATAGCCATAAATCCCTCAGGCTCAATGAAACCAAGTATCGTGAGCAAGAAACACGTTTATTTTCGTATAAGTGATAATGCAATACACTATTTGATAGCAGCTACCAACGGGTAAAAAAACAACTAAATGGTTTATATAATCAACTTCACAATATCCTATGAAACATCATATAATCAACAAAATTATTTACAATTCAGTTTCAAAAGCAACGCTTGATATACAAAAGCCCCACTTACAAATGCAATCACGCGAAACATCAGACATCGATCAAAATACCAACAAAATAATCTTAATTATAGGGAATCGGTGACATAATATTATGGATTAACCTCAATCAAGCATGACTAAGCAGCCAAGTAAGCAAACAGTAAACAAAAAAATGATAAAACATCGTGAAATAGTAAAGCATTACATAAAAATTCTTTAAAAAATGATAAATAGGTAATACCTGGTGCTTGGTGAGGCGGCGGCGGATGGCTCTCGTCTTCTTAGGGCGGAGATCGAGCGGCAAATACTTCTTGTTCTTGTAAACTTCTCGTAGAGCAGCCTTTTGCTTCTGCGAAATCACGGTCAGAACCTGGGCAATCGACAGCCTGACGACCTTGATTTTGGAGAGCTTGTTGGGAGCGCCGCCGGTGACTTTGGCCACACGCAGCAAGGCGAGCTCCGCCTTGAGATCCTTCAGCTGTGCCGAAAGCTCCGCCTTGTTCTTCTGCCGGAGCTCATGCACCTTGATCCTAGCTGCAAAACGATAAGATGAACGATCTAAGAATGAAATCCTGCAGAAAAATTCAATGGAGTAAGAATCAACATACCCATTTCTGTTTCTGCAAAAGGCAAGGCGTGGCGTCAGGGGATTAGGATTTCTGAAAGACTAAAACCCTAGAGATGTACAAGATGTTCATATACTTCTGGGCTATCTTTACGGGCCGACACAAATTAGCCCAGCCCACATTAGCAGTTCAATATTCCAAGGGATAATTACAATTTGGGCAAATTACACTCAAGTACCTTGAGATTTGTCCTAATTACAGATTAGTCCCTCTTATTTTGAAAATTACATATAAACCCCTAAAAATACTGTTTCAATTACATATGAACACCTAAAAATGGACTGATTTATAATTGAAACAGTATTTTTAGGGTTCATATGTAATTTTCGAAACAAGAGGGACCGAATTGTAATTAGGGTAAACCTCAGGGTACCTGAGTGTAATTCGCCCTTACAATTTTGGTCATCCAACAATACAACTTATTGTAAACTGGTCCCCCACTTTTCAATTTTACAGTTTTGGTCATTGAACTGCCACTTCGTTTACAATTTTGGTCCTGCCGTTGGCCGGCATG
>JBBMKE010000007.1:6557206-6569238 GCA_037834125.1 Lippia alba
TGATCAGAAGGAATCTCATAAAATTCTTGTAAAGGAATCATTGAAATTTAAATTTGTAAAAGAAATCTTCAAATATCACATACACCTTGGCATCTAATATACATCCAATTTTTTACAGCTAAAAAACTTTTTCCCTCAAAATTTATTTTAGTGTTAAATTCTTTGTATGTTCTTTGAACGAGGGGTGAGCTGGTAACGTATAGTCTTGTGCGGTTTTAAATTTCAATGATTTTTTCTTTTCTTCTCACGGCGATTTTTTATCCTCGTTGGCCGTAAATAGGGGGTTGGATGCAATTTACCCGTTTTCTGTCTAATAGTGAAACCCACAAATGCACAACTAATGCAGAACTTCAAGTCTAATAATTTTCTAACTATGTTAGGTTGCTGAGGGGGCTACTGCTCTTTACATCGACCAGTTACGTGGCATCCAGAAGATAACAGATCGTGGGGCACAACAGCTGTCTGTTGATATCGAATACTTGAGCAACGTACTCTCAGCACTATCGATGCCCATCCCTCCTGTTCTCGCCACATTCCATACCTGTTTCTCAACACCGACAGATCAGCTCAAGGATCTTGTAAAATCAGATTCGGGAAATCAGCTCGATGCTTCAACAGCTAACCTTGTGTGTAGGATGCGAGGCGTGAGACTAGATTAGGGCCCGGAACTGTATTGCATTTCATCATTGAGGTACTTCTCTTCAGCAGATGAATGGAGGAAAGATGGGCAGTTTTTTTTCTATCCCGAGTCGAATGCGCAGTCTACCTTTGCTCTGAAGGTATTTCTGACTGTTGTAAAATGCGGCATATCCTGATAGTGTGCATATGCACATCCAAAAGACTGTTTTATACCTGTGTATAACTGCAATTACTATTACTAGCAGAATAGCATATCTAGGGATAATTCTTCAAATATGACTGAAAACAGCTGAAAACTTTGATAACACTTGAAACTCAAGTCTTGAAAGTCAAACAGTTGAAAACACCTCAAATTATTAATATTTCTTTTTTTTTGAATTATTAATATTTCTCTGCACCCAATAAATACTATTACTACTAGTAGCCACTCAATAAAAAAAATAAAAAATACTATGACACCCAAAGCGATACTTCTCAAGAATATCACCCTACATTCATTCCACATTCACATGTGGAATCTAAGTCCTCTTTTCGTCTCTTCATGTTTTGGGGAGAAACGCTTTAAGAACTCCATTTTTCATGTCCTTCGATTTTGCCTCACAGTTCTCGTAGTTACGAATGGATCCAACATAGTTGAAAAAATTTAGAAATATGGAGAGTATATTCAAGTATTATGCAGATTTTTGCGCAAACATATGGATAATATATTGATACAAAAGAAAAAGATACTCGAAAAGTTAGATTCAACTAAATTCCATGCTTACTTCACACTTCAAATTTATGTTCAGAAAGATCCTATTATCCTAATGCAAAATTAATATATACATTTTTCAGCATACATTTTGTCCAAAATCAATAATTGATGAGTTCTTAGTTCAATTTAATTATGTAATTTGATATTATTGAATAAATTCAACTTTATATAAGTTCCAACTTTTATAATTTTCCTCGCTTTTCATATTACCGTTCAATGTTAATTGCTATAATTTTTCAATATTTTATAAAATAACATTTTAATGTTTCATGCATGGGAACTTTATGCTAACTATTACATACACAACTTACAAAGTGTTGGACTAAATTAGCTTTGATTTAACTAAATATTAATGTGTAGTAATTTTATATTTTTATAGTTTTTCTATGAATTTCTTTCATAGCTTTTTAGCAAATTTTATGAATAGTGATATATATTGAAATTCATCAATATGGACAATATAAATGGACAAGTAAATAATAAAGAAAACAATAAATATTTTTATATATTTAATGTTGGCCTTTTTATCAAGTCGAACTTGGTTCAAAGACTTGAAAAAGTGAGATTATTGAACTATTTTAGAAGTTAATTAATTTGAAACAAAGTCTATTTAGAATTTCTCGATTTATATTTAAGGTTTAATTAATATAACTGAATCGACATGGACTTTGGTTCTTGTTAACAAGACTGCTTTCCTTTCTGATGCTAAAACATCATTAAAGATGAAGCCTTAAGTATGCAATCCACTTACATTCCACGGTCATAATAAGAGAACTTGGCCAATTCTTATTATCATCATTAAAAAAAAAAAAAAAACTCAAAAGATCATTATCATTTTATTTTTGTCTTAATCTTGTGCAGCTTGTACAGACATGACACATAAAAATGTCAAAAACATTTCCTATCCTTGTGTTATAAAACACCAAAGACAATATCAAGTAAGTCCTAATCATTTTCATGCAAGTCATCTTAGAGACAAGGTTCCAAGTAGGGTGAACAAAAAACCGTACCGAACCGAACTGATACTAACCGAATTGAACCGAACCGAAGAGGTTCGGTTTCGGTTTTGGTTCACATCTCGCACTTAGGATCAGACTTTAGACAAGGCGTAGGGTTCCATTATTGTTTTCCTCACCTCATTTTCTTTGAACCAAGATGCGGCCGGCCCCCCGCCGCCGGCTTTGAGTAGCTCCGCTGCCTCCACCACCACCAATCGACGCTGCCACCGCCGCCTCTTTTCACCGATTCCTTCCGATGCAGACTCAGGCGCAAAGCTGAATGGTTCTATCAACTTCTGAAATTCTCCCCTTGCTTCCTTCCCCAATCAATTTGGTGATTTAGTTCAATTTCACTTATGGTTGTTCTCGGTTTAGTTTATGGTTTGTGGTTTTGGGGTTTTGATTTTGAAATGGGAAAAGTCAATTTTTGGAATTGCTACGACTTAGAATTGGATTGAGTTGTTCAACTCTGTAACCAGCCACATAAACTCTGTTTTGGGTGAAAATGTAGTCTTTTTGAGTTTTCTTTTTTAATTATATTTCGATTTTACCGTTGTTAATCGAAACCGAACCAAAAAAATTGGTTTTTATCGAACCGAAACCGAGTCCTTTCGGTTCGGTAAACGGCTAGCAAAAATGCTAACCAAATTTTCGGTTAGCCAAAATTGAAAAACCGAATTATCAAATTTTTAACGATTGAACACCCTAGTTCCAAGTAGTTTTCGCTATAAATGTGGTTTTGGCTTTTTTATTATGTTAATACGATACTATGACTTTCATGTTCTTTTTCTCGAATGAAAAACTATGAATACCTCAATTGCAACACAACTCTCACATAGTTAATTGATGATGAGTTAGTTCTCGTGCGTGAATATGTACAAACGTTGGAACACATGTATCACTGTATGCATTTGACTCAAATTCTAACCGAAGTTTTATCAACTATAGTACACTCACGATATACATCATGACAAAACCTTCTAAAAAATAGAGTCCTGCAAATTGCAGAAATACTAGATTTTTTTTGCTAAAGAAGGTGTTTTGTTGGGGATTTGATGCCAAACTTACTCATAGATAAGGTAAAGGAAATAATAATAATTATTATCATTTAACAATTAATTATGTGCTAATTAAATTTAAATTGCAGAAATACTAGAACTTTTTTGCTAAAGAAGGAGTTTTGTTGGGGATTTGATGCCAAACGTACTCATAGATAAGGTAAAGAAAATAATAATTATTATCCTTTCATAATTAATTATGTGCTAATTAAATTTGTATTTTCAAGAGCAAAATGTAAAATTTTGTGATTTTGAAGGTCTGGAACAAGTTGGAAAACAAATCCAAGTTTTCACCCCTTACTATGTCCCTCGAAGACTTTGCGTAAAGGTAGAATCTTTACATGACTTTGCGTAAAGGTAGAATCTTACATAGTTAAATGTTATCTTCTAAATTTTGGAAAAGTTGAATACAATAAATTAATTATTTATACGTTTCACCTCTATAAATTCATATTGGATATTAAAATTATCCCATTGTGAAAAATAATTTATAAAGATATTATGAAATATATTATATAATTTAAAATTTTCTCATATATTTAACAAATAATGATTATTCTAGATTTTGAGTAATTTTTGTATTATTTTAAAGGTTTCTAAAATATTTTGTAATTATTTCTCAACATAAAAATTAATTTATTTAGATAATTATTTCAAAGCATTAAATGATTTAAGAATATTAAATGATAATTAATGTGAATTTATGAAATAATTCAGAAAATAAAAATTTACCACAAATAACATCAGTCAACCATACAAAATATTTATCAATTCACTTGACAATATTTTAAATGAATGTGCATAAAAAAGAGTAGAATTAAATAAAGTAAAACGGCATCTACATTAAGGAGATCTCGACAATAATTTGCTACAAAACTAAAAAAAAAAACCTTTGGCCAATGTAATGTCGAAAGTTTTGAAGAAAGTGCATCGAGATCCTTCACCTTTGTTGATTTAGAACATGAAAATATAAACCATGTATATTATGGAAACATAATAAATTATAACATAGTATTTAATATGTCAATCCTAAATGTGCATATGGAAAGAAAAGACAAAGTAGATTTATATCCTAAATGCCCACATCTCCATCCAACCACACGCACAGACACAAAATCCATCCATCACCACTAGTCTTGAAAAACCACTTTCAACAATAGTTTGATAGAAATTAGCACAAAAGACCAAAATAAAATACAAATTTTGTTATTTAAACAAACAACCATGTTATATTTAACACAATAAAAGAACTTTTTTTTTTTTTGAAAAACCGGGGATGAAGCCCATGGATTTTTACCGATAACTCCCCTCAAATATAAACGAAATGGAGCTAAAAGGGAAAGTTGACAAAGTTCATCGCCAAACTCCCTAAGCTAAGGGCTATCTCACGGCCAACAAAATGATAAATCAGCACAAGGCCATTCAAATAAAAAAAACACCAACTACTATACATAAGGGGGGCGCACATTGGCAGCACCCAAAGTGTAGATAGAGCTTCTGTTGCTACTCCAATTCTTACTGAATGCCCATCGACTTCTCTTCAAAATAATTGATTTTGCCTACACTAGATCAAACAATAAAAACAAGTCCTTAATTATAACTTTCTAATAATAAAGAATAAATGAGCAAAAAATATTATAATACATAATAGTTTATTGTTCCTTCTCTTAATTTTAATTTTAAGGTGGAATTCATAATATTATGAGGTTCAAGTATAAATTTGTTTAAATTTAATATTCTTCAAGGAATAGTTTTTTTTTTTTTCAAAAAAGACAGTAAATAAAAATTAATAAAACTAAATATTGGTGAATTTTTTAATTAAAAATTGAATTCAATATATATAATTTGGAATTCCAAACTAGAAAGATCATACAAATCATTAGACATGATAATCTGGTTTACTTTACTAACTTTAGTTTAATTATCACAAATTTCGAAATCATTAACACTTGAAACTTATTGTATTCATAATTTACTCTACGTATTGGTAATTTTGCTCTACTTTTATCAGTTTATAGTTATACTCATGTTTGTTTCCATCGTAGCTATGAAAATAAAGATTCATTGATCGGATATATGCGAAAAATATTTGTCACCGTTGGATTTACTATACATTGGATTTACTGTACAGATCATACAATTAGTCCTACATTTACACCTATATTACTCTACATCTCTTGATTATTGGATCACCACTTGAATAAACAATCTAACCAACGCTACAAACATTACATTTCAACCAGAACCAGTAATAGAAATATACCAATTATAAACATTTCATTATGACCATTATAGTAAAAGTAGTATACAAGTTGAACCTCTTGTACGAGTTTATCTGGTGGCTAATCTATTGTACAACCCTCCATACATATCCAATGTTCTAAACAACTTCTTTCTCAAGGATGATATCTATGGCTCATTCCCGGGTGAGAATGAACGAAGCATCTCTCAAAAGCTAGGATGTAATCATGACCGTAATACATCAATTTAAGCTTTCGATGTGACCGCTGCGACTTCAAACGAGTGTTGACAACTTTTTACTTAATGCTCATGTTCCCTCGAAAAATGAATGACAATTTGTTTCTTATGTAAAGTATAACATGAAGTAGTTTCGAATTAAAACATTACTTCGTTGAGTTAAAGAGAAATGGAAACACTGATTATATATGAAACAACATTACTATATATAAAAGTCAATTATTGTTGATTTAAAACAACATAATGTATTTCCCTAAAAAAAAACACATAATGTATAGTAAATGCGTAAATTTTTGGGGAATAAATTGAAATATTAAAGAACAAGTGAAACGCCACACTGTCTAGCTAAAACCCTGGATTTGGTTAATATTATGAAACTAATGAAAAAATAAAAAATAATCAGTTATCTTTTTCTTACCGGAACACTATTTGGTTACCGGAGGGAAAAAAAAAAAAGAGGTCTTTGGAGTTTCTCTTCGTGCAATAGTTACAAGCGGAAATAGTGTTGAAACAAATTTATCTGTGGTGAGTGGATGTACAACAACGTCACCGACGCTCTAGTTGGTGGCTGGAAAAAACAAAAAAAAAAACCTACCGTTATTTGAGAATTCTTTGCTTGTAACTATAGCGTCGTTTGAGAGAGAAAGAAAGATTGAGGGATCATTAAGTGTGGTTTGTGGTGGATGGACGTTCGACAAAGCTCCGGTTGATGGGCGGGAAAAGAAAATCATCGGTCGGTGGGTTGTCAGTCTACTGAATTAGGAAGAAGAAAGGAATATTTTCACCATTAATTTTGATTGTAGAAGGAAATTTTATCGAGTTTGTTCGATCAAAAATGTGGACGACATAAATCACTTATATAAACTAGAGATACCTTAGTTAACAAATTGACAAAAATACATATAAATCTCCACATAATTCTTGTCTTCGATTAAATTATTAATTAACTATTTATAAACTTCATTCTACAAATTTCCCCAAAAAATATTAACGCCCTTTTACAATTAAATCTATCCGTCATGTTTTCAACAATTTACGATCCTCCATTCTGTATTTCACCTTAAATTACACGACAGGCACATAAAGTAAAATAGACTGGGAATCTAGATTTTAAACCCTCCTAATTATAAACTTTCGATTGCTTTCTCAATTTTTCTAGTCCCGTTCCCTTCTCCACCATAATCTCATTACATAAACCTCTTCCAAAACCAATGCTTCTCCCACAAGAGCACCATCTCCTCAAGAGGAACCCCCTTCGTTTCGGGCAAGAAAACATACACAAATGCGGTCATGATCGCAATCCAGCCGGCGAAAAACAGGAATATTCCAAACTTGAAAGCACAAAGGAGAGATAGGAAAGACTGAGCAATGATGAAAGTGAATAGCAAATTGACAGCCACCGTAATGCTTTGGCCCGCTGAACGGGTTTCAAGAGGAAAGATCTCACTTGGTACTGTCCAGCCGAGAGGCCCCCATGACCACTCAAATGCCGCCACAAATAGGCAGATCACTATCACCACTATCACTGAGAACCCCCTTGAGAGCTCTTTGTTATCTCCAAGTTTTAGGGCGAGGATTGTTGCAGCTATGATCTGGTTTTTTAGCAACAAAAGTGGGTGAGTTCTACACTTTCTACTTGTAGCTCCCCATTGAGGGTGCTCCTAGGCTCTTAGCGCGTTTCCGGTCAGTATTAATCACGCGGTAGATAATTTGAGTCAATTGGCTCAATCAATCACAAAACAGGTATAACTTGTTTGAATTTTGCTGAATCAAGTATGAAATAGAATTTTTCAGAACTTTCCTAATTTTGTTTGTTATTTCTACCACTTTTCTTGTATTTATATGTGACTTTATACAAAAGTAATTTTCATGACACATGCAAACTATTTTTAATTTGTTAAAATTGACCATTATAATGTAAATTTTTAACTACGAATATTTTCACCATTAATTTTGAAAAACATACGTACATCCTATATTACTTATATTCACGTTATTACCAGGATAATTGCATGCAATTATAGAAGTATAGAACTATTCCCCATGAATTTGATAATAGCACACATCTTCATAATTCCATTTGCTTTCACTTTCCAATGAACTTTGTAATAACCTGTTGTTACGCTACACATAATGTCATTATATTAATAAAAATTATTAGGCATTTGTGCTCATATGATAGTAATCTGAACTTATTGAAAAAATTGGTTAGTTTAATTAAATTTGAACGGTAAAATGTATTTACAATTTTAAAAATGTAGTGGGGAAGAATTCTTTGCATGAACGTTGATGATTTTATTTACCTGGCATGCGATCATCTGAAGTCCGCCACTAATCAGCAAAACCCGCCGCCCCAACCTATCCACCACCGCCATCGAAACCACCGTAGATGACGCCAGCACCGCCCCCGTCAACGCCGACGAATACAGAGAAGCGTTCCCCTTAAACCCCATGCTCGAAAACAACACCGGCGCATAAAACAGTATCGCATTTATCCCCGTCGGAATCTGGAACATCGGCATGAAAATCGCCACCACCAGCTGCGGCCGATTCCTCCTCTCCAATATATTCCGAAACGGATTCTCAACTCGGTTCGCCATGTTACTCGCATCGATTATGTCTTCAAACTCCGCCTCCACATTTTTAGTCCCTCTGATCTTTTCGAGTACTTTTCTACCCTTGTCGTTGAAACCACGTTGAATTAAGCTGTTGGGTGTTTCCGGTAGAAGTATGCCGCCGGCTGTCATGATGAAAGCCGGCACCGCCGCAAGGCCGAGGGACAGCCGCCATCCCCATGGGTGGATTTTGTCGGTGGCGTAGTTGATCATGTTGGCCGTGAAAATGCCTAGTGTGGTTGCTAATTGGAATAGCATGTTGAGGCCGCCTCTGAGATTGGTTGGAGCCATTTCGGACAGGTATAATGGCACTGCCTTCATTATAGTTGCAGCAAGAAGATAATTAGATCATATCAAGTGTTTGTTTAATTTTAAAATTTGGTAGAATTACATCTGACTATCCTGTATTTAGGACTAATTACAATGCAGTCTACTATTTTTAGAAAATTACATTTTAGTCTCTATAAATCTTGTTTGATTTGATTCCTTAACAGAGTTTGTAAAAGGATACTTATGCCCTTAACGGTTTATGAGTGTTACATTGAATATATGACCAAAATTACAAAATTATCTCTAAAGTTTACAAAAATTACAAAACGATCACTACAAAATATGTCTTTAACAATAAATCAAGAACATTTTTGGAATGACATAACAGAACCCTAGGGACTACAAACAGTTCTCAAAAGTTAAGAACTAGTTTGTAATTTCCTAAAAATTGTGGACTAAATTATAATTATGTCTAAATACAGGGTAGTCAGTTGTGATTCTCCCTAATTAGATAATATCAAGTGTTTTTTTAATTTTAAAGATTTTGAGATAAAGAGGCTATAATTGCTTCTAGCTTATAGCTTTTACGTTTCTAATGATGGAGACAATTTTCGCACCCAGTTTTCAACTAATGCAGGAATAAGCAAGGTTGCCTTTTGCATTATTCAATTCGATCCCACTTTGATATTGGAAGTGTTCCAAAAAAATAATGTGAAAAGATGTATGGGGTTGCTGGTAAAACTAACTTTCTATTGCCCCACATAGATTAATTAGTGAATTTCTTACCCAAAAAGCAAGATTAATTAGTGAAGAGTAACTACTTAAGTTAAGTATTGCCCCACATAGATTAATTAGTGAAGTTCTTACCAAAAAAACAAGATTAATTAGTGAAAAGTAACTACTTAAGCTTAACAACTACCCATGTCAAATCTGAAATGATCTGAAATGCACATTCATAATATTCCTATGTGCTTTTACCAAAAAAATAAAATAAAAATCCTATGTGCCTGTCAAATCTGAGTTCCAATTTACTAGCCAAGATTAAAGTAAAAATGATTGACCTGAAATTTCAGAGGCAGAGACTACCCATGTCAAATCTGCCTCGATCTACCCAGATTTCTTAACAATCAAAAGGCTCCATTAATTCCGTTATCTATAAATTAACCATCATTTTTATATCTGCTAATAACATGCACATTCATAATATTCCTAGCCATTTCAGATCATTAGTCTATGTGCAGTTAAAGGACTAAGGTTGTCATGAATAACCTGATTTCCAAAGCCGATGCCAACGCCGAGCATTATACGGCCTAATAGAAGCATGGCAAGGTTAGCAGCCGAGGCATTGAGAGCCGCCCCGATGAGGAAGCACGTACCACCGCATATTATACTGGCACGACGGCCCTGTTTTCGTGTAACAGGAGATGCAACTAGAGAAGCGGCTAAACCAGCTATATACAAAGACGAGGTGAATGCAGATAGCACTTGGTTGTTGTACTTGCAGTAGTTGTTTTCCCGCGCTCGGTGCTTGTTCAGGTACACCTTGTGGAAGAATTTCTCCAAGAACTCATCCATTGATGTCACTCCTCCTGGAAAACAAGGAATCACAAAAAGCATTGAGAAAGCTTTTATCTGTTTCACACTTTTCAGCTTGATGATTTTTCTAATTACGTGCTGACATATGGTTGTACAAATGCAAAATTTTGGGAAAATTATATTTTTTGATATACTAACTTAACCCTTCAAGCATTTTTTTGTACTTTTCAATTTTTGATTACAAAATAGGCCTGTATATTAAAAAATCAAGCAATTGTATGCGCATTTTGACTGAAACTGCTTTTCCTTGCAAGAAAACCGGCCCGGTTTTACGCAAGGGAAAAGCCATTCGATCAAATGTACATACTATTGCTTGAATTTTGAATATACATGTCTATTTTACAATTGGAAAATAAAAAATACTAAAATTATTTAAAAAGTCGAGTTGATATAAAAAGAAATTTAATTGGCCGAATTTCAGAATCAATGCTTTGAGTTCTGAACACAATAGCTTGGAAACAACTTCTGCTTAAAATAGTTAATAATAACTTAATAAGTTAGAATCTACAAGTATTTTTTGATTTAATTCTTAATTATTTTATCAACTTCTTTTCCCAAAAACTCAACTACCTTTTGGGTTGCTTTTAATGCTTTTTCCTTACACATTTACCACTTTTAATAATTCTATCCTTTTACGTAATTTCAAATCTTACGTCTACATTTTTATTCAATTTATCCAAAGACAGAACATTTTGACAAGAGACAAGCACTTTTTACCAAACTTTTGAATTTTGATGTCCTTTTCTCTCTAAAATGAAATACAACAAACTAGCAATTTCATTTTTCAAGAACTCCTACGAGTCTCATGATGAACCACTTTCCAGAACGCCCCCTAAAAGTTAAATACTGGACACAAAGAGAAGGCCTTGAAGGCAACCGAATTTGCTTCCAAAGACTGATTAATTAATTCCCTATACTTTTTCGCCATAATTCTTGGTAATTAATATTAATATACGTTGGAAAAATGAATTAAATTTTAATGTGACTAGATGGAATAGAATCGATAACCTGAAATTCCAATATCACATCCGAATAGTGATTAATCAGTTAAATACCAAATTTGCTTCCAAAAACTGATTTTAATTAATTCCTTATGTTTTTTTGCCATAATTCTTGGTAATTAATATTAATATACGTCGGAAAAATGAATTAAACTTTAATGCGACTGTAGATGGAATAGAATCGATAACCTGAAATTCCAATATCATATCCGAATAGTGAACCTCCAACAGCAGCAACAACACAAGTAATGATAACATAAGGGGTCACCCTTCCTTGGTACTGCGCAGCTCTTGTTTCGGCTACACTGCTCCCAGAAACAACCCCTACCGCCATCTTCAATTCCTCTCTTTATCAGCATCCACAAGAAACACACACTTTTATACATATATATATATATATATATATATATATATATAGAGTGAGAGAGAGAGAGAGAGAGAGTGAGAGTGAGAAACACTTTGATGCAAATTAAACCTTCCTTCTTCCTAGTTCCTAAGTCCTAACTATATAATTATGGTTGGTTGCGAGGTGGCCAAATTTTTGGCCATTTTCTTAACGCGTCGCCAGAGACTCAAAGCTAATTGCCAACCATTATTTCTAGCATAGAAGCTTTATAACACTA
>JBBMKE010000007.1:6623663-6642802 GCA_037834125.1 Lippia alba
CAACTATTGCAATTTATCAGTCTAGAAAAACACAAGGTTGATCAGTTTGGATAAACGCCATTGGGAATGGCAATTTTACTATTTAAAAAACGCCAATAGCATTGGCAATTTATGCTACTTTATTAAAGTTTTAAAAAGTAGGGTTAAATTATGAAAAACTTTTTAAGAAAATGTTATTTTTGAAAATGGGCCATTTACAAAACTCTATTTAGATAATAGACAACCGAAAATGACGGTCAAGGTGTTAAATAGTAATGGGACCTCTATTTAAATAGTCTTTTCTTTGGCATACAAATACCAAATACCAAATGTAGCCGTTGGAATTAGATAGCCGTTTCACAAATTTGACCATTTTGTTTCAAGACTTCGTTATTATCACAAATGACAACCCCAGACATGTCTGGATCTCAATCACAAATTCCTTGTTCTTTAATATTTACCAGCTCTGAATAGTAGTAATTCAGGGAATACTAAAGTAAAACAATGTATGTCATAGTGCCAACTGCCACCATAGTGATAAAAGCATTGGTATGTTGACCTAGTTATGGAGTACACAGAACAATGAAGAAGGCACTCCAAATGACCTTAATCCGAATAATGAAAATCCAATATATATGAATCTAAGTTTTGGAGGACCTGACGAAACATGAGTACTGACTCTTCGAATCCCTGAGATAGAACGTTAAGATTAGGATTATGCTCAGCATCACTTGCAAAAGCTCGTTGATAATAGTCATCCACGAGGAGCTGCCATTTGCTGCTTCTTTATCCTTCCGTCATTTTTCACCATGCTGAAACATAAGCATATATGAGCACAATTATTCACTAAAATGGTTCAGCATTTTATTATGCGATGATCGTGTTCTCTGAAAGTTCGCGAGGTGCAACTGACTTTAGGGGCGCTAGCAAGTTGAGTTCAGGCTAAGATCGGCTTGAGCCTACCTACATCAAGCTTTAATATGTTTTTTGTCTACTAATACATAATATCGCAATAGAAAACTGTTTATATTGCACAAAACTTATCAGATATCTGATTCTAAATTAAAAAATATAAAAGTAAAAGCAAGAAATTAACCATTCTATAAAATTAAAATTTTGAGCTCGAGCTCAGGAATAGTTCAATCACTTGAAATCTTAAGTTCAATCATGCTGAGCCTGACTTTTGTCAAATCGAGCTCGAGCTCGAGCTAAAGCTAAAAAAACTTGGCTAGATTGCACTACATGGGAATTTTTGTCGGACTCTGAAATGGTATGTTAGACGGTTACCTGATGTCATGCGGGGTGATAAATATCCATTGGGAACCTTGAGCCAATGCAAAATCCACTATGGCATCCAGGCTGATTTTTCTACTTACAGCATCCTGTAGATCAAACCAAGAATTAAAGATTACACTGCTGTTCAATTTTTGCATTCCATTCACTTGAAAGTGACAAACTACATGAACTCTATACTTTACGTTCATAATATATAAGAAATTGGGATCTGTTGACAAATGCAGTAGTCTCTTAATTCCACGTAAAGATGGAATATTCAAGAATAATATGCTTCAGCAACTGTGGATTAAAGTTTTGCGGACCTCCACAATATGACCTCAACTGCAGCAATGCAAAGAAATTTCCGAAAATGATAGAAAAAAGATATTTAAGATAATAAATAGACAGTATTTCTGGAAAATGTTTCTTTGTGGTGGCTACTGGAGGTTAGAAAACTGATACTAAGCATGTAAGCAAAAGTTACTGGTATCTCTCGTTTTCTCTAATGGCAAGAAATGCTCTTACATGAGCGCCAAAACAAAGAAAGTGCAGCAAAATTGCCATCTGACACCTCAGCAACTATGCACGACTTATCTCTCATGTGTTTATGTATGCTTCATTTAAGGACGTATATTAATCGAGCCAGCTCACGAGCCCCCAACGAGCCAAGCCTCCAGAGAATCGATCTTAAAATTTTCGAACCCAATGTCAAACCGAGCCTGACTCATGAATTTCTCGACCCACGCATGTATTTTAAACTCTTAACATAAAAAATATATATATTGGTCTCTACAAAAAATGTGTTTTATAATCTAATATAAATGTTATATATTCAAAAGTATATATTTCATAAGTTAATATATTTATGTAAACAAATGTAAAATACTATTCTATAACATATATTAATAGTTTATAATGTATATATATATTTTTATATATATATAGTTTTAATTATTACAAAGGCAAGTTTTTCGAGCTCCAGCCCAAATTCGAGCAAAAATTTGAATATATCAAATTACAGGAACTCAAGCCGAGTTGAATTCGAACCAGTGTTTGAGCCAAACTCAGGCTTAATATCACTTAGTTTGTCGATCTCGAGCTCGGACTCAAAGATTTGGTTTGAGCTCAAGCCAGAAAAATAAGCAAGGTTCGGCTCGCAGACATCCCTACTTCCTATGATTAATAAGTATTTAAAAGGATTCTGAAAATTGTCCTCTTTCTCAATCTTCAAACAAGTTGAACTACAAGTTCAATCCCAACTGATTTGCGTTGTAATGAGAAAAACCTCAGCATGAAATACACACACATATATATATGAATTTATTGTCAACAACTTCTTGGAAAAATTTGAAGTTCCAGTAAGATAACATACCATAAATACATCAAACTCATCCATTGCACGGAATGGAGATTCAGTCATCTCATGAAGAGCGAGAGTAAAACACAATGTCGAAAAGGACCGCTCACCACCTGTTCAGACGTGATAGAAACATAATTCCCAGAGTTGCATTTTCTATCCATTTTTTCTTAATCTTTTGGTGGTACATAATTAGAAGTCAATATCAACTCGCAGATCCAAGTATAACTCCCAGGTAGAATCTACAATGTACATTATTTATTACTTTTCAAGGACAAATATTCATAAAATAAGTCCTACTTTTTTCTATAGCTCAATTCGTCGCAAATTTATATATATAAGATAAAGAATAGAATTTCCCCGAACTGCCCTATACGATTACCTGAATCAATTTAAGAGCATGCTCTTTTATTAAATGCTGTACTGGCACAAGTATTTAAAATTCATCTCAACGTCACCCCGCAGCAAAAGAGAGTACTATATAAAAGAGGCAAACTGCTACCAAGGAAATAGATAAATGAACAAAAGAAGCATACCTGAAAGCCCTCTAGTGTCCTGAACAGATTTGTTTGATGCATCTTGAGGCATTGTTACCTGGTAAGAAAGGAACCAATTAGTCGAGGAAAATTATCCAGTAGATTTTATCAATAAATTTCAGCTTATTTCGATGGAGTTTCGGAAATGATAGGGTAACCCATCGTGATGTTATGCCAATGTCATGCAGTCATTTTACCTCTAAAGAAAGTGTCTGCTCCTCATAACTAACAATGATTTGACCGCTGATCCCTTTCTTTTTCAAATGGCCATTAAATCTACAAAAACAATTGCTTATGAGATACAATTCAAATATTAAAACTCAACATGTTCCAATTCGATAGCGAATAGCCACTTTGAACGAGAAAGAATTCTAAAGAGAACACAGCCCCTACTGCCATGTTAGCAGGCGCTTCAGGAGAGTTGCACTCCTCTGGAACTTCTCCCATCTCAGGTGCGAGGCTTTGTGACATGCCTGAAAATAAAGCTAGGTAATAAGAAAATAAAACTACTTCAAGGAGGAAAGCTACGAGTTTAAGAATGACAAACCTGATAATCGAAATTTATATCAACAAACTATCAGGCAATTGATAAGAAATTGAGCAAACCACATAAGATTCAGACTCAAAACAATGATGGCAAATAGAAAAAGCAAACTAACCAGATCAAGAACCTAGCACATGCAAATAATTAATATCCGGTTCCTTCTCTCACTATGATAACCACAACTTTCAGCAACCTCTTAACAGTTTATAGCAGCTATACTTCTCGATCATAGCAAAAACATCTTACTGAGCACTATGAAGTCGAAGAATGCTCGTGAAGTTTCAGAAATTAGGAAGCAAGCAAGGATTGAGCAGCAATTGGAACCCTTCATAATCAGGTCAAAAACAAAGAGAAATGAGGATGTTTTAACTCACGTCCAATTTCCCTCGGAAGGCTTTATAAGTTTGCTGTTTTCTTGAGATCTTACGCTCCTTTTTCTCATACAACATTCTTAGATCATCAATAGATTCTGAAAATCTGCACAACAGATTCCCTGATGAAAAGAGAAGACCAGAAAAAAGAAAAGAATCTTGTGTACAGAGGACTAAATTAGTATGTTTCAAGATTATACCTTTGCTTCTCACGATGAAGTCGTTGTTGCAACCTAGTAAGTTGAGCATCGAGTTTATTGGGATCGCTTTCCTTGATGCTTTCTACATCCTCAATCTCACTCTCGGGAAACGTAGTTGACACTTTCCTACGTTTCTCCTACAGTTCCACCATAAATTAATACCAACTTTTGTTTGCAAACTCACATACAGCAGCAAAGATTTTACAAATAAGTATACTGTACGAGTAAATTATGCCAATTTTAAAAACGCTACAGCAGGATGGGGAACAAGGCCAGCATGATAGGTTTTAGCTCCCATGCAGTAGCACAAAGATATGTTGGCATGTAGAAGTCAACTATATTGTCTCACACAGGAGTCAACAAGTTATAGTGCCACTTTGCTGAGCATAGATTATGCATTCACAACAGCAAAAGGCAATTTATCAGTGAGTTAACTTTCCTAAGAAGGACTTGAAAATACACCTTACAGCTTTCTTCGAGCTCCTGATACTCAGCCTATTCATTTTGTAGGAAAGGAAGGGCTTTAGTATGCATCTGTACCTCATAATGTTTTTTCTCCTGGATAAGAACTGAATTAGGGAAAGTCGAAAAATTAACAGCATTTAAAGAAAACAAAGGAAACTAGTGTGAAACCAACAGTTTCAGCAACATGTAGATCTTTCTCCATCATCATGAGTTCACGCTCTGCTTCCGCTAATGCATCAATATCTGACTTTGCTGACTCTATTATTACAAAATATAAAGCATGAGACTCGCAGAATATGCAACAACTTAACATTTGAACAGAAAACCAGCATACCACACAAATTTTTAAAGGATATTTTCAAATTTTCAGCTTTATTTCTTGCTTCACTCGCTCTCTCCTCGAGCTTTCCAAGCAAAGCTTCTTTTTCTCGTATTTCATCTTGCAGTTTCTGCATATAATGTCAGAGCAAATGATATGATTTTTACAATAGGCATACAATAACTCCAAAGTACAAACTATAACAGCCTTAGAAAGTAGGACAGAAAAGAAAGGATGAATCAGTCTAAAATGCTGACAGATATCTCTTGACGAAGCTCATCTGCTGTAGATTCAGGTGCAACATTAGTTTCTGAGGAGAGCAATTTCTTCATGTCTTCCAGCTCAAATTCCTTTCGTCTTAACTGCCGCTCCATATCCATACGCCTCCTCTGGATAAGATACAGTAGATAATAATCAAGATAGCCAAGAAACAAAGATGAACAAACCAATCATAATGTGGATCCCAGGTTTCACATGAAAGACAAATATAAATTCAGCAGACAACACAACTCCAATATATTGTAACGCTAGAAGTAAATTCAAGTTCAGTGTTCTCAGATGCATTCATGAAGTATTGTAAAGCAGTGGCAGAGAAGCACTCATGGGAAACCACACTTTGAACCACCCTGAGAATCTGCAAGTGTTCATGCCACAGAATTTATTTTACAGTACACGAAACAGGTTATGTTGTATTATAAACAAAAAATAATATTTTCAAGTGTAAATACTGTTGTAGCTATTGGCATTATATGTTGCATAATACCGACTTCTTGAGGACTAGTTTATATTTTGGGTTTGCTTTCCAATTGTATTGGATTAAGAATAGATTAATTTCCATCTATTTACCCAGCATTTACATTCACTGGTTATTTGCCTTGCTATATTGCTAAAAACCATCTTCAATTTACATTGATGTTTTTGTCCAACCCATATGGGTTGTTTTTCCATTTTTGCCCTTGCTCCAAAATCCATTTCTTTCATTCCAACTTTTGGGGGGAATCAAGGGTAATTTGGTAAAAGCAAGTAATGAATCAAGGGAATCAAGGCTATTTTACAACAATGACATTTTGCTGTTATATAGCCTACTCTTTTCCACTCTAGCCACCGGGCCTAAGCATTAACGCAGGGCGGGGAACTAAACAGTAGAAAAGGATAGATTTCACTACCAAATCTACTTTTTCTAGTCTAGTAAACTAGGCCAGAGTGAAGGAAATATTGCTATTGTTCAGATGCCTTCAGTACTCAATGAATTTAGCATAACAAACACTTTCAGATCCTGGTAACAACGTCGATCGCCGAAATTCGAGTATTGCTCCGCTCTGTTAATGATTCAATCACATCATTTATCATAACAAATGCATCCAGATAAAGTTCAAATGTTCAAATCCACATAAGAAAGTGCATCCTGTTGTTCTGCAACAGACAAACAGTGGTGACTGATGACCGCCCCATCGATGAACCTAATTGATAGACCACCTCACCTAAAAGCTTTACACCGTAAGAGATACTGCGCTAAAATAATTAATATGTCTAACATAACCCCACACAGGCAGACACTGTTCGGTAAATTTTTTTTTTTTTTCCCGAGCCTTGCAAGTGAAACTCTCTTCCACGAGGCTGTGGGATTTGAATGCAAGAACTCTGGTTATGTTACCTACCCAGTGACGCCTCATCTATGTTTACGAAATTAGAGAGAGAGACATCAAATATTTAACAACTCTAAGAGCTTTATTCCTGGACTGGGAAGAAGTATCCCAACAGCCACAATTTTGTTGTTACTCTCAAGTCTCAATAACTGAAATTGGAATATCTTAAGAGCCATAAGCTAACTTGGAATATCTCAGAAGTTGTTTATGCACAAACACTAGAATCAGAAAGACCAACAAATATATGGGATGTCTGTTTTTCCCTCTTGCATAAAAAGTAGATATCAGCTTTAGTGAGACTATAGTTGACACTTGACACTTTAAATAGCAAGCAGAATGAGTACCGGCCAACATTCCTGGAGGATAAGAGGGATACCTTTCTGCTGCCTAACATGTCGCGAAGATTCCTCAACTCTTCCTCCTTAGTTCGTTTTATTCCACGCCCTCGTTGAGCATTCTCCTTAGCTTTTGATGCATCTCCTTGCAGAGACTTAATCTCATTATCAAATGAACCGCAAAGACGACCAGCTCTGAAATCTTTGATGGGGGGAAAAACAGTTTGGGCTGAACCACGGGAAAACCTACAAAGAAGGTCCATTTGATCATTGTCTAGATGCTGCAACATTGTTTGCGTAATTAGAGACCTGGTAAACAGATTAAACATGAAAGTTGAATGGTTTGATTTGCAGTCTCTGACTGTAAGAACTCGAAACAGCTCCAGGGAATCGAGAATAATATTTTATCTTTCCGAAATAAGAATTAGACAAATCATATGGGACAGCAGAGGAAGATGGGCAACTAAAAAATCATTACAAGTTGGTTTATAATCAAGGCGCTAATTCATCTTCAATGCTGTCAATTTAAAAACCTCCTCGAGTAGGGATGAATTTCTATAAGCATAATATTGACGAAGTGATGGATTACAGACAAAATTTCCAGCAATTAAACAGAAACACTGAAAAGACAAAAGGATAAGTAGTTAGATTTGGATCATGGGATCACTTAGGTTTTGGCTTACATCTTATACCCATCAGAAGTGTAAACCTCCTTCAGATTTGATATCCTCTGGTCAAAGGCAACTGCTTTACCAACATCATAATCTTTAACGAGAACTTGCCTCTCAGCAGCAGACTACAAGAAATACAGATAATTAAAACTTTGCTAAGAACACATGATTTAGAAATAGAGCAGTAACAATGAATAACTTGATTAGAGATCATCATTAGAAAATATTAAGTCCACATTGTATTCCCTGAACGTATCAAGTCACTAGAAGTGATTCCAGCCAAAAGCGGATATCTGGGATAACTTTTTAATACAAAAAAAAATAAAAATATAATATATATATATATATAATTTTTTGATTCTATATTCCATTTAATTGATCGAGCTGGGCAACAAGTAGGTTTCAAAACCTTGACCTCTTAGAGAATCAGGTGAAGTTCGCCTCTTGCGATCTAACCAGTCACCACTAGACCAAGACCTTTTGGGTAGTAAAATAATATATACTAGTAGCAGAAAAGGTGAAAAATGTAAACTGGCTGGTATTGATAAGAAAATGTCAGTTAAGATATAAATTCAAGAATAATAGAACTTGTAGTGAAAGCAAAAGATTTGCCAGAAAGCGAAGGTGTACCATATCAATTAAAACATTCAGCACAGTAGGATTGTCAGAATGCAAAACAGATAATACAGTGGGATGATCAGTCTGTGGACGCATGTGTCTTGGAATGTGAATTCTACAAATAGACAAAAGCGTAACTGTTAAACCTAACTTGGGTAAACACAACCGGAAATTGATTCAACTACATAGACATGCATCCAGCATGTTACCTTGGTCTAGAGAAGTTGTGTATAATAATCCGCACGTGGTTATAGTTAGCTTCCTTTCCACATGCTCTTAAAGTAAGGGCATCTTTATGATTTGAAACAATGAAAGCGTTTAGCAACTTGCCAACTGCAGTTTCAACAGCTATAGACCACATGTCTCCATATTCCAATTTCTGGAATAAATATTTCAACAATAGCAAGGTGCAAGTCAGCAAGCAGGCTTGGTACGACCGTACGAGACCATCATTGATTAAAAAAATTACACGCCTCTCATGAATGAAAAGTAAACATCGTTCTATCCACAGTCAAAGTGCTGCACTCACAATTTTTAATGCAATTAAACTGAAAGCATATGAAAGAAAATACCTGAAGAAATAAGGGAAAAAGATAACAAATAATACAACGACATAGGCATATTCTCGTTGGTGCATTTAAGAATAAAATTCTAAATCACTAAAGCAAATCTTTACCCCTCAAGTAATTGTTGCTTCAAAACCGAAATTGCCAGAGTAAAATGGTCACTTTGCAAGCAATAAGAAACCGTGCTTTAGCTACAGGCATGTATTTCCCAGTATTTATAAGTATCATTATTATTCGAATGCCTAACATAAATAGTGTTGGACCTTGTATTATCATATAGATCTTTGTGGAATCAAAACGTAAAGCATAACCTAGTACAAGATGTCTGTTTGAAGTTCACTTTAGTAGAGTATGAACAAACTATTGCACATAATGCAGGACAAGATGAGAAACATTATTTATCAAAAGATACATTCAACGTATACTTCAGTATTTTTACCACATGGGCGCCTATGGGGCCAATTGGTGGACAGCTAAATTTATGTCGATGCCGCTCAATGGCCCGCAAAAGACTGATCACTTGACCTCCTCCAAAAGCAGTAACCTTCGAGCAAAACATAACCGAAGCTGGGAGAATGAGTGAGTGTAGAGAAGATGCATGAAATGTACAAATTTACTATTTGCTATTATTTAAGAGTGCAGGTGCAGTGAACTAACTCTACAGACTTCTGTAAAAACAAAACTTAATTTTTTGTGACCCCTGAACCAATTTCCAGGGGAGAAAAGGAAAAGCATATGGAAAATGTACAATTTTAGCAACACGCGTATGAAAAGCCATGGATAGAGAAACAAAAAAGAAAGGAACACGGAAAGCGGATACAAAAGATCACTCATTCAGAACAATATTCTCCTGACCTTATTTCTTTGATTCATCTCGAGCTCACGGATACGAGAAGAGATATCATGATGCCACCTCTCAACATCATCTACCTGGAAGTTTAATAGTCAGTAAGGGAAATGACTTATAATGAATATCACAAAAAGGATACAAGTTTCACACCATCAATGACTTTAACACTAGAAATAACAACATTAATAATGAACCGAGAGAAATTCAGTCTGTTAAACTATGACAAGTAGGTATCACTAAGAAACTTCAGCTATATAAGTTCTGTTTGTCTCACGTAAAAGAATCTACAGCCAGGTTCTTGTTTTATTGTCCTTTTTGGCTATCTGCAGAAAGCACATATATGGTGTAGAAGAGACACAAGTAGAATAGCCATGAAGATGACACCATGATACAAAATTCAAATATAAATTGCTAACCTTATTAGCAAGTTTTCCTATTTCAGTTTCTATCATAACAACATGCTGGGTCATTTCGCCCTCCTCTGCCTTCAATCTGAATATAACCATTTCATTCAGATCAAAAAGTCATTGGACACAAAAAATAAGTAGTTCGGACAAAAAAAAAATAGAAGTAACAACAGATGCACAGAAATAACAAATAAGTAACAACAGATGCACAGAAATAACAAATACGAAGCTGAAAAGGCTACCTCTGGATGTTATCATTAGCCCCCTGCACCTCAATTTGGAGTTCTCTCACCTTCTCCTCAATCTCATTTTCTTCAGCCTACGGCCATCAGATATTAGTTACATGTTGCTAAATGAGCCATAAAAGTTTGAAACATATTAACATAAATGAGTCTCAATCCGGTGAGCATAAAAAGTGAGATGATAAATCAAAGTAGTAGGTATGTTCTAGACATTAGCCGGAAACATACTACCATCTTGCTCTGCTTGCAGAAAGTGTGGCAGCTGAAACAGATTGATCTCATAACTAATATTCGTCAAATAACTTCATAGAAGAATACAGTACTTGGATTCCGTTCGGTTTTCATGGGGCAAGTGCAACTTCATATAATAAAGCCCCTTTCACAAAGTGAGAACATTAGCAATAGTAATATCAATATATTTACAGTTTAATGTGAATGTCAATCGTGATTTTTTAAGGAAAATGATATCCCTATGTATAGATATATTTCGATGCTGAACATCCCATTATTATCAGCCATTACATGGAATCCTGATAGCTCATTTATTCTTGGTTTATGCAAGACAAGTCACAGTCCATAAACACTCAATTAGCCATCTTTTAAGCAAGCCAGACCAAGTATCTCATCGGTGAAGTGCTGTGGTGATTTTTCGATATATAGCTGTGAGAGTTAAATATTAAGGTAGGTTAAACAGCAAAGGCACATAGCAGCTTTCATAATTCAAGCCCAACTGAAAACAAAATCATGCGTTCAGATAAGCTTCATTAGAAGAAGTAAAAGAATAGGTATCAAAGAATGCACTATCATATGTTAGCAAGTAAAATAAGACATAAAGTGGGTAACAACCTGTGTACTTTTTATATACTGCTCATGCAGATCATGAATTTGCTGCTGAACCAAATTGATTTGTCGAACCATATTCTGAATTTGCCGACTTGTGCGATCTTGTTCCCCATCTAGCTCAAGCTGCTCTTTCATTGCCTAGAACAAGAACATAATGCATAAGCATTTTAACCATAAATGTGACAGCACTTCAAACTAGTAAATGGCTTGAGCTATGACGACGAATTTTAAGAAAACAACTTATGAGTAGTTTCTCAAATAAATTTCAGAGAAATGATAGTGCCCCAGTATATTGAGACAATTTCCTTCATAATCTTAAGGGGAAAAACAAAAACTCACAGATGAAAAAAAAAAATGAAAAAACTAGAACCAAGAAATTTGAGAGAGATGAGCAAAAGATACAACTTAATTTGTTGAAATCTAATGGGGAGCTATCCACAATCCGTGCAAGCACTTAGTTAAGTGCAGTGCACAGACACGTTACGATTTAAGATACGCAAAGCATTCCACAAACACCATACCATTGAGAGTTTTTGCTGCAAATCCTCCTTCATTCTTCTCACTTCAGATGTCTTTTCCATTATATTCGAAATTTGAACTTTCTTCTTAGCTAATTGATTGCTCAGTTCTTCCATCTTTTGCTGTAAATCATCATACCACATTTCCAGTCAGTCAAGCCTATCGATAATTCTCCTACTAAGTGTGATACATGTAATAAAAATACAAGTGTATTACAATAATTATAAGAAAAACTATCATATCAATTCAGATAGAAAAGGAATCAAATATGCTGTTATCCGTCAAATTGACCAGCTGTTTAAGATCCATGTATTTTTATCAACACTTCCCCTTGGTGGACTGTCAACTTGAACAAAGAAAATTTTGATAATTACATCGTTCGAGACAATTGAACAAAATGAAAATCATCAAATTTAAGACATTGTCCAGTAAATTAAAAGGAGAAGATGGGAAAATCAAAGGAATTGCGCGGTTCAGTAACTTGTCTACACCCAAAGGACAAATGCCCAAGAGATTTATAATATATTCATTCTCTCGTATCATCACAATAAAAATATCACCTAGTAGGTGTAAAGATATGTAAGAAGTACATTTATACAAGAATTTTCTCACACCGATACAGATAGAACCAAATATTCCACTAACCCTGGATTGCTGCAACTATTTTCAGTAAAATCCAGCCTGATCTGATTTAATTCTCAACCATTCCCGAACAAAATCATAGGGCATTAGGTATGAGGATATGTAACTAGTAAATACTTTTTCATTGATGGCCGACGGTGATAGTTGAACACAGGGCCTCTTATTTGGCTTGGCTTATAATATTAGATGACAGTGCCGCATTTAAAAGCTTAAGTTGTTAAAAGAGAAGAGACACAATATATTTAATATCTCTAACATGCGTTGCGTTTGAAAGAACGAATTTCTCAAAGATTATACTCCCAAGGAAAAGGTGTATGATTGTGACTCCATTGTCCACATGGTGATTACCCATCGTTCCCATCAAATTCTGTAATTGATGGTGGGTTTTCGCTATTAGCCAAATCATGACTCAGTACCTATTAGCAAGCCTGAAACTTCTCTAAGTATGAATTTATAAAGTTTGGACAAAATATACAACACGAAGGAACAAATAGTAGTCTCATGAAACATCTTACAAGGTTATCATCAATCAGTCCTTGAAGCCCAGTTATCTTTCCTTTCCGCTTCTCAATTGATTCCCGCTTCGCATCAAGTTTTTTTTCAGCATCATATACCACTGACCAAGCTAGTTTCTTCTGCAACAACTGAACCTGTTGCCTTATCTCCTCCACTAGTTCCACGTTTTTTATCTGTTCTTGCAATTCCTCAAGTTCCTTCAATATTGGTCTCAGTGATTCTTCCAAACAATTGACCAAGGCCTCTGCATCATTTAATTGTTTTTCAATACCTTTTAACAGGTCGTCCACTTGTTGAAGAAGAGTTGCCTTGAAAAAGAACTGTAAAAATGATGTTAGTACCAGGTTATAATTTAAATTATTGATCACACTTAGTCATCAATCTTGCAAGAATTCAACAGTGGTGTTTTGAATAATAAGGGGTAAAAAAGTGTAGAAGCAAGAAATTACACAAATGGGATGTATCCACGAGGAATTTTGAGGTTTAACCTTTGTGACTTCTGAAGAAGGAAAAAGAAAGTTAAAATTTTACCTTGAACTTATCTTTTGCGTTCCCTGAATGCAAAAACTCCCGTCTCTTATCCTGGCTCATGATCACGCATGGGTTCTCAACATCAATCTACATGAGAAAGGCACAAGGCAAGTCCAAATGAGCTCAAGCAAACAATTTTGTGGGGAAAAAGAAAGAAATACCCCTTTCTGTGATTGACAAAAAGAACACAAGAATTTCACAAAGCCAACAACAAACAATGTAAAGGCCAGTAAGCAGGTCCTTTAACAGACATCTTTACCAGCACAAGATATGTTGCAGAAAGTAGATATTAACTTTAAAAAATATATGTATTACCAATAAAAGGATTTTACTTTCCTTTAAATTACATCACAAAAGTTCATCCTCTTTAAATCCAGACGATGCAAGGTAGGATATCTCCCAAATCTTTCACGAATGATACATAACCCTAATCATCGAAGTAAAATATTTAACAAAGGCAAATTTGAATTAGATTTGAAATGTAGTCTAGTCCAATAGACATCATATGCTAATCTTTTCGGAACAGATGCCCCTTCTTAGCTATTTGAATGGTCCAACAAAGGTAGAATTATGTGGAAGAAACAAACTGAAAAAGAGGGAATCGAATACCAGTGCTGAAAAGAATATAGTTAAGATGCATTGAAGCAGATTGTAGGATATTTCTCCCCCAGAGAAGCACCACACATAACATATAAGTTTGTTCTACACTACCCCTGCGTATGTGAAACCTACTAATTATTTCCAATAACTTTAACTAAGACTGGAGCCTTTAATACCAATTTGAAAAGCATCTAATGAATGAGCAAAATGCCTCAGTTGCTCCATAGTAAAAAGGATTCACATCATGGAATATGAATTTTGTCCCAGAATCACACAATGCACAAAAGGCCTACCTAAATACAAGCACAGGCATTCCATTCTAAAACTCGAGCACTTTCAATTCATGCAACATTACACCATAACATGCATTTCCAACAAATACGAAAAAGGCATGTGCATTAGTGAAGGGAAAGCAGATAGAGAATGCAAAACAAGATAAAAGCAGAATTTTGCCTTTTCGATGAACACACAAGTGAATGGAAGAGGTTGTAACACTTACATTAAAATGTTCTATAAGCTCACGAAGATCCTCTTTTTTCGTAGCCACCCTCCTACCTGGAAGGCCAACAGTCAGAAGTGGGGTATGGAAATAAAGAGAAATATGAGTTCACAAAAACTAGAAATAGGCAAATGGCCGAAAGAAGAGTGAGTGACCAAACAAAGAACTCTAAAATTGCAGGAACCCAGAGAAGAATAAAATTCTCACAATAACGTGAACTATAATGATATAAGCTTGCAGCATCATTGTGGGTATTGATTTGAGGTGATGGTGAATAAAACAGATTTAAAAACCACAACAGTAACCTAACTGGCTTACTTTGTCACAAAGAAAATACCTGGTACAAACATGTCTGTGAACTTCTATCAAAATTAATTATAGTGTGGAATCAAATTCTGAGGGAGTTTACACAAAATGACTTTAAGGTGTAAAAAGACATAAAAAGATGCAAGTTAGAAAGCATAATTTAATGATAATTAAATGCCCTGTTTGATTTCGAGGAACGTTAGTTTGCTATTTGTTGAGTACTCATAGTGATAATTCTTTTTATTCATTTCCTTTTATACTTCTTCGCGTAGTAGGACTATTAGAGGAGTGTAAATATAATATATACATCCTTGCCTTATATTTGTACGTTCAAGATACAGAAAATAAAGAAAAAGCCTATCTTCTCAAAATTCTTGATAGTATCAGAGTTTTGATAATAGAACTCAGCCGGAAACCGTGACACGTGGAGAACAAAGTGTAATTAAAGATTGAAGTGACAAACAATAGAACCTGTTCTTGATACGGCAGTAAAAGACCCATGTCCTATTTGAACTTTGTCCACTGGTGTACATGAGAAATGATTTAGAAGGCCATTAGATGACCCCGTCATACACCTATTTGCCCCTGAGTCTATAATCTAAGGTACATTATCAAGATTAGCAAGAAATGAACTACGTGATTTTACCAAATTAGAGATGCCAATATATGTTGATTCCAGTTGAGACAAAAGTCTTTTTAAATTTTGAATCTCTTCATTTGAGAAGGTGCCACCAACATCATCACAATCAGATTTTATAGATCCCTTACCGAGCCTCTCCTTTTTCCTCCATGGCCTCTCGTTGGTCGACCATGCAACTACCAACGATTTTCCTTAGTATGTCATGGCTTGCCACAATGCTCACAGTGGAGCTCCTCTTTTCGAATAGCTTTTGGCGGTTTGTGAGAAAGATTAACAATCAAGCCTGCTTTCTCAAGTGGTGTTATGTGAAGCATAACACTCTTCCTTTCCTGTTGTTATACATAGGAGAATAACTGTATCAATCAAAGTAGAGTTTCTTTACTTAGTATTTGAACTCTTATTTGGTCATACTCCACATTTAAACCAACAAGCAAATCATATAATCGTTTCTTCTCCACCAGCTTAACAAATTTTACCAAGCCCTTGGTACAATTTGCTTGGAAATCTTGATAATAATCAAGTTCTTGCCATTAGCTACTTAACGGAAAAATATTCTGAGATGGTCATTTCACCCTGTTTGTACCATGGATTTCATTGCGAAGCTTATAAATCTATGTATCACTACCCAATTGAGAGTGTATTTGTGAAGTAGCTTTCCGTATTTTCTCAGTTGAGTCGAGCAATAAAAATGTCCGAGCAATTTGTGGTTTCATATAATTAATCAGCCAAGACAAACGAAGGAGTTCGCTGAGTCCCATTGATTGAAGTAGTATCACCTATTTTTGGCTTCTTTTTTTATCTCCAGTGACATGACCTTGTAGTCCTCTGGCCTTGATCAACAAAAGACAAGATCTTGACCAAGCAAGATAATAAGTTCCACCAAGTTTTACGGGGCAAATTTGCAGTGGCAGATTGTCACTAAGAGGTGTCTCTGATTTTTCTCTTCTGCCATTATGACATTTGAAAAACAAAATAAGGTCCCTAAATCAGGCATGATCTTGAGAGTATGCAAGCCATACTCGAAACTTCTATCCTTTTGAGTATTGATAGAAGTACAATTCCTTTTATGATCATTCATTCCAATGATCGGGGGGACCTACTCGAAATGTTTCATCATGTGGGAATTGACAGTTAGTTACACTTAAGATTGTTTTACAAGATTGACCCAGGCCTATTTAATAAAAACAAAGGGCGATGTGTACGTTCTTGCTTTTGATCTTTCCATAAAATAATCAGTACTCAATTTGAGGGCGTAAGTCAAAATTTTAAGAACAAATAATGGCACAAAATACATGGATGGTGGTTTTCAAACTTGTCTGGAGTCTAATGGGATAATACACGAGACTCTTGTCCTTATACTAGTGCACAAGACGGTGTTGCTCAGCAATAAAATAGGCACCTGTTGGAGGTTTCCCGATCTCTTATGTTTACTATGAATCTACCGGAACCTTATTAGAGACATTGCAGTTCTTATATATTATGCTTACCTTATTAAAAGAATGCCTCTCAAAGCTCAAGATCTTAAAAGCCTTACATGGTAAAGCTTTTTATATTCTTCCTCCAAAAGTGTTTTGGCGTGTTTGCTTTCTTCATACTCCTAATGTTGGGAAGTTGGAACATAGGTAACACAATGCAGATGCAGGAGCGAGTGTGGTTGCGGATGCGGGAGCGAGTGCAGTTGCAGGTGCAAATGTGCCAATGCGCAAAATTTTAAAAAAAGTTAAAGTGCGAAAACGTCTTAAAGCATCTAATAGAAATTATTTTAAATAATTATATATCTAATAAAAATATATCTTATATAGATTTTTAAAAGAAATTTTAAAAAATAATATAAGACAAGACATGATTTTATTTAACTATTGATAACAATTACCAAATTCCATCATTTTATACCAATCATATGATAAATCAAAAAATTGAAGTTCGTCTTCATATTGTTCAACTCATTTTAAAGTGAGAACTGCAAAGACTCGGGTTCGAATCCCTCTGGCCACTTGGGGTGTGTGCGTTAAAATTTTAAATGAAAATCTTAAAGTGAGAAATACGTACAAATTCGTCAATGCCGAGAACTAAAATTTTAAGTCGCCTCACAATAACTCCCCCCGCCCCAACACAACTTACAACTTTTATCATACGGCTCTCCAAAGATCAAATGTGTTGGAATCCCGTTCGAACTAAGGATTCTTGCGGTTCTCGAGATTCGAGCTGCAGGAGAACGAGGATTAATGGAGAGCTTCCCCTCCCCGTTTCTACCTGACTCTTTGGTCTTGGGAATGCGGAATCGAGGAATACGCACAAATTTGCCACGGAGTGATCCAGGCTGGAACAGAGAGCCCTTAAATGGTGTTTGTTAGGTACTCTCCAACCCAAAAGGGCTACAAAATGTTGTCACCCTCTAGCTCAATCACCTCTTCAGGGGAGAGTAGTAATAGGGAAGAGAAAATGACGAGTTCTGTTGTTCTTTGTAATCCAACTCAGGTGGAGAGTTGTGAGAATTTTACACACGAGAAGAAGAATTGGATGTTTGGATGTTTTGAATTAAAAAAATAATAATAATACTCCACTAAGGACAAGGAAGAAAAGTCATCAAGCAGTCTATTCCACCTCAAGAACCTCCCTCTTCATCAGGTGAGTTGTTTTTAAATTTGAAACCTATTAATGAGTTAGATAAACCTATTGCTCAAAGAAAAGGTGTTAGGTCTTGTACCAAATACCCGATACATAACTCTGTTTCGTACGACTCACTATCACCTATAGAGCCTTTATGTTGTCTATTTCCTCTATGTCTATTCAAGAGGATTGGAGACAAGCTCTTGGAGATCCCAAGTGGTAAGATGCAATGGTAGAAGAAATAAAGGCTTTGGCTAAAAATTGAACTTAGGAACATGTTACTCTGTCTAATGGCGGAAAAGGTTAGTTGGCTGCAAATGCGGTTTTACATAGAAACAACTAGCTAATGTGTTCTCTAAAGGGCTGAGCAACAAGACCTCCCATACGTTGATTTGCAACTTGGGCATGTGTGATATTCATGCACTATATATATATATATATATATCCTTGCCCTGTAAATTGTACATTCAAGATATAAAAAATAAAGAAAAACTATGTCCCTCTAAATTCTTCACTTTTTCCTTTTAAGCATTTTGTAGGCTGGAAATCTACAGAATTCACCTTCCTTCTACATATCAACCAATCAACTCTCCTACAAACTCATATGATAAAACTCATGAGAAATTAAGTCTCAAACGAGCTTCCTTCTCAATCATATTTCTTTATACTCCATGACATTTTATATTGTTTTTTATAAAATAAATTTCTTATAATTGAGAAACATTAACGACCAGCATGTAGATACATAATGCTATATAGAAGGAACCTTTAAAACATGAAATTATTTTGTTTATCAATTAATTGGAAAACAAATTACATGAGGAAAAACTAGACTAAAACTCAAAGGTAACCACATGACTTTATCACACTTCTGAGAATGAGAAATGAAACTTGAAATGCTATCATTTAAGTTGTTCATTACCATTTTTTTTCCAAATGAGTAAATAACGACCAGCTCAATTCAGGAGTAAATCATTTTGTTATGAAATGGTAAGTGCTGAGCACTATGTCAATCTTAAGTGTTAAGCTACATATTGGAACATTAATCACAA
>JBBMKE010000007.1:6645052-6666217 GCA_037834125.1 Lippia alba
AACTTATACTCTACTACATGCATTTGTATGTAAGAAATGAATTGCATGTTTTGATGATTAGATTTGATGGAATGGATGAAAATGTATAATGGTGGGGTCTATTTATAGATACTCATGTGACTCTTCAAAAGGGTGCGTACCTATTCACTTTTAGTTATTAATTAATAAGACACATTTTCAATTATTATCCAAAAAATGCAATGTTACAACACACTTTTTCGGATGAAGTGACAACTATTCATCACAACTATTCATTCCAAAGGTCATGTCTTTTGGAACACATTGCATATATTTAAATATAAATGTGTCTTTATTAATTATTAACTTTAATATTAATTTTCCCATTCAATAATTATTAGATTTTGATAAATAAAATTATCAAAATTCCAACAACATGACTATAATTAATAATTGGGTTGTGATCACACTCCTAAAGATTAAGAAACATTTTACATTACTATCGACTATTGTTGTTCTTCTCAAATAAAATAGAAAGGTTATTGGAGTTTAACTAATTTAATTTCTATTTCATTTATCTATATTATTATATTAAGTGAGAGAGATAGATAGTAATAGCTTGGTCTCTTGGACTCTTTTATTCTTCTTTTTATTTATTTTTTTATTATTTGTCCTCTTACATTCTTTTTTTATATTTATTTATTTTTATCATCACTACGTTCTCTCAATTTCTCTTTTTTCTCATCTTAAATTCTTTTTCTTTTTTTAATATAATATTTATCTTTTTTCCTCATATTTTAAAATTTTAACGAATATAATATTATTGGAAAAATTACATTGTTCATCCTCTACAGATGCACTTGTTCGATTTTGGTCCTAAACTTTTCACTTTTCTCACATTGCATCCTTTATGTTTCAAAAAATCTCAATTTCAATCCTTTAGCTAACTTCCGTTAAGTTTTTAACCAAAAAAAGGCGCGTGTCACTCACACGCCTGAATAATGTGAGCGGCGCGTGAGTGACACGCGCATTTTTCCGTCAATTTTTTAACGTCCGTTAGTAAAAGAATTGAAATTGAGATTTTTTGAAACATAAAGGATGCAATTTGATAAATGTTAAAAGATCAGGACCAAAATCGAACAAGTGCATCTTTAGAGGACAAAAAATATAATTTTCCAATATTATTTTATGCTTTTATTTATTATAATTTAATAATTATATTAAAAATAATTATAAAAAATATATATTAATATAAAAATTAATATCTTTAAATAATTATGTAATCCTAAGGACGAGGTTCCGAGTTTGAATCCTCATTTGAATGTGCGTGTGTAAAAAAAAAATAGTCCATTTGAAAGAATAAAATCTTGGAGTTAGAATAGTTGATTTTAGTCCCGCAAAAAATTAGTCCGACAATATGCTCACAATTACCTATTTGTGCAGCGCCCCAATCATTTCGGTCCATAGTCTAACAAACAATACCCAAACTAAGAGCAAGTACTATCAAGGGCAGGTAGACCTGGGCATAAAAGCCTAGAGTAATTTATTGATTAAAAGTGGTTTTATTACAAATTTTTTATAGTCCCACTCCACGAGGTCCAGAACCCTTAACCCTATTACAATATAGTTATTATTAATAACTTATTATAAATGTCCTAATGCTCCACACACGGCCTTAAGAGGATTATTATTAGCATCAACTCATCAATTATGTCATATGTGGATCGTGGCCTCCCTATAATTGGAAAAGCTCTTTTGGCACTAAGCAGAAGCCAAGAGACGGTCACCCTCTGAGATGACTTTCCTTGGGACAGAGAAGACACGTTAGAAAAATTCTAATCCAAATTCGATTTGATCGAATTTAATTATTTAAAAAAATAATATATTATACTTATTATTTGATTGATCACTCTCTTATATTTTCCACCAATCACACGACAACTGCAAAACATTCGTCCCTCGTTAGTCATTATATCGATTTAACTATTTAACCGAATCAAACTCGAATTAGACTTACTCATCAGATCATACACACATTCTCACTTTCTCTCTCACACACTTTAGGTGTTTTCCTCTTCTTTGAACTCTCCTTGCTCATGGCCACCCCACTATAAATATAATAAGCTTCGTGTCGCATAATTCTATTCTCTGCACTAGATTCCAATCGAGATCAATTTACACCCCTCCAGTTCTCTCTAGAAGCCCTTCTCCAGGTTTCTCCCGATTCTCTTCTTTCTTTCTTTCTTCTTTACCGCTATTATTACTGTTATTATGGGTTTTTGTTTTTCTGTATCGTTGCTTTTGTTATGGATTCCGTTTCTTGATTTGTTATGGATGATAGAGTAATTATTGGGTTTCTTGAATTAAAGTATGATTTCTTCATGTTTGGTTTGGAAAGTCGATGTGGATTATGTTAATGATAATTGTTCTTTTCTGACTTGTTGCTCACTGATCTGTAATTTGACTTTACCGTGCCATTTTGAAAAATTTTCTTGAGAAAGTTTTAATTTTGTGTGCTTAAGTTTAACTGGTCCCTTCAGTCCCTTGTGGATCATCTTGTGTGTTCGATGTTTGTGATCTTGGCTGTTTTTGGACTCGAATTCAGGCAAAATATTTGGTTTTGCTGAAGTACCTATATAGTGTTCTTTGGGGATTTGAATAGGAGTACATGTTTGATGCTGCCAATACAAATTGCTGGTAAATATTGAAGACAAAGTTTCAGATTCTTTGCTTTTGTCTAAAAATACAAGGTTTTATGAAATGAATAAAACTTCTCCGTTTTCTCAAATTAGTTTGTAAATCTGGAAAGACAAATTTGAAGATTCACATATTTAAACACTCTGTTTTCCCTTTAACATTTATGTATTTTGTGTATTTTACACATTCTTGAATCTTTTCTGTCTATTATGAGGGTGTTGCTATCTTACCAAAAAAATGAAAAAAATTATAAAGGGTGTTGCTTGCAATAGCTTTGGACAAACGTTTAGCAGAAGTTGGAAACACCCTGGGCTATTTGCATCTTTAAAAAACAGAGAAAATTGTGAACCAGCTAAAAAAACTAAAAACCCTTTCGAAAACCCATTTTTCCGGAGTTTGCGAATTCGACAAAGAAAAAGTATTTCTGCTCTCTTTTCTTTCTTTAAGCACTTTTGGAAGTGTGTCAAAATCATCCTTTGCTTACTTGCAAGTAGAAATAAGCTAGAAAGCCTCAAAAGACGAGCTTCTCGCTTTAGTTTCTAGCTTCTAATTATTTTTGTAAATGAACAAAGTTGGTTTAGTATGCTTAAAGTGCATTTCTACTTTTTTTTCTGTTTCTAAACTCTTAAAAGCAGTTGCGAAAGATCCTAAGAGTTTTTCCTACGTTGCTAGTTGCTACTCGACAATACATCTTCTTTTGAACTAATAGTTTCTTCATTACCTTGGTATTTAATCTCTCAGGTCTAACAATGTCGACTGTCAGCATTCCTTCACCCTGCTTCGTCAAAACAACTCCTCCAACAAAATCACTCTCTTTCATCCCACAGCCTCATGCATTAAGCTCCACGCGAAACATTTCCAAAGCTTTTGGCTTGAAATCCTCTCTCCCCTCCCGAACAATAACCTGCATGGCGACGTACAAAGTGAAGCTGATTGGTCCGGAGGGTGAGCAGGAGATTGAAGCCCCAGAGGACGAATACCTACTCGATTCTGCAGAAGCTGCGGGATTGGATTTGCCTTACTCATGCAGGGCTGGGACGTGCTCGACTTGTGCTGGGAAAATTGTGTCGGGTGAGGTGGACCAATCAGATGGCTCGTTTCTTGATGACGAACAAATGGAAAAAGGGTATATTCTGACGTGCGTTTCGTACCCGAAATCGGATTGTGTTATTTATACTCATCAGGAAGAGGAACTCAATTGAGGATCATTGGTGGATTTGTCTAGATGTAATGGGGTGTGTGTTCAGGATGGGATGATGAAATTTCTGTTTAATGGGGTTTAGTTTGATGTCTTTTGAGGAGATGTGTTCATTTCATCCAGACAATATTGAAATGTTAAATCAGGTTGTGCTCGTTTGTTATATGTTCTTTGACAAATTTCATTACGTTTTCCAATCTGTAGGCAAGCCGAAAGTTAGAAGAATGTTTTGAATATACGAGGACAAAATGCAGAAAAAACTTATGTTTATGCGTCTTAGATGTCTTGTACTTAGGTATGTTTATGCACGGGTTCTTTTGGTTTTAAATAACACAAGTGTAGAAAACACATTTTTGACATTTAACTTTTATAGGAGTACCATACCAATAAGGCAATAGTATATAGTGGCAAAAGGGTCAGCAATAAAAATTAAACAAAAATTGATTGAAAAGAAGAAGAAAGGGGATAAAAAAAACTATGGCCCAATCCACCTAGCTGAATGTGTTAGTCTTGATTTGGATTCGGGTTTGGATCCTCTGTTCTTTGGATTTGGATTACAGTAAGGGGGATGTGGCATCCTCCATTTGTGGTGTTACAAAAATGGCAGATGGATAATCACATTCATTAGTTTGTTAAGATTATTAGTTTCAATCACATTCATTAGTTTGTTAGGATTATTAGTTTCAATAATTCCGTATTGGTATTGAGTCTTGCTACTTAGTACTTAGTTATTTACTTTCCTTGCCGAGTCCTAGTGGGATAGGTCTACCTTTTATTTAAGTTGATGGATTGTCCTTAGTTTGGTAAGCAATAAACAAATGTTCATTTTTCAATCTCTTATCTCTGAAATCTCTCTCGTCTCAACCTTTCACCCACCCGGTCGGTCTTGCTGGAAATTCCTTTCTTCTCCCATATATTTCTGTGAATTCGAGACTACTCCGAAGAAATTCCTTTCTTCTCCCATATATTTCTGTAAATTCGAAACTACTCCGAAGTCTCCTTCGATATGTTCATATCATATACGTATCATAGGGTATCAACATCACAAGAAAGTTTCTATCTTCATAAGTTTCTTAAAACCCTCTTTGTTTTGAAACGAACATTAAAAGACAACGATTCACTTGTGGAAAAAAATTTAGAACTTCCATTGTGCAAACTCTGTGTTTTCCCAACACTAACACTTAACAAATAAAGATTACCTGATATGTTGTTTTGTCTAAGCTCCTTTTGCCATCTTAGAACATGGTTTTAGGTCACTAAGATTGTCATATTAACCTGTCTCTTTAGTGTCTGCTTCATAGCCATCATTAAAATCAACAACTTCATCTTCTTGGTCTTGATTTTCATGGCTTAACTTATATGTGATCTAGGGCTCGTTTTATAAAACACTCTTCCTAAATGGTTGAGTTCTATAAATTAATTAGATTAGACGAGTTCTTATATATGCGCTGTCAAAGTCAGCATACAATTAAACAAGAGCATATAAAAAAGTTTGTCTTATGATCCAATTAGTTCGTTTATTAAAAAATTGTCTGTGATTTACAAAGAAAAAGTACTAAGCGGATTATAACATCAACTTCCAGAGCACTATTCCTTAGCATGTTTCCAATACTCAGCATCTTGCTCAAACCAAACCTCCGCAATTTCAAAATCTCCCCAGCGAATAACTTGTTCCCCCGGTCGGAATAGGTGGATTAAATTCTTCCCTTAGAAACGAACTTGAGAGTTTTCTACCTGATACAACTCGTCAATTCTTTGGGTGTCCTGTTCCCATAACTAACGAATGGGATTTACAAAATGAAAATTTTAAATATTTCTATGTATTAGAGCTTCCAACGCAACATGCTTGCACGTGTTGCAATTTTGTCCCTATAGTATTATTTCCGCTATATTTTTTTTGAAAACCAACAAGAATTACATAACTAGAACATCCTCTTCAAGAACTAACCTAATAATATCAGGGAGTACAAAGTCCCCGTAAGAATTTAAACCAAGACGAGCCAAGCGATGCGCCACTCTATTTCCTTCCCTACGCACAAAACTAAATGACACCCTTGGAGTTTGCACCTGAGCTGCATGAACATCTTTAAATATGGGGCCAATGTCTGACAATTCCTCTTCATAATTTTGCAGCTTTCTTACCAAAGAGAGGCAATCACTCTCCATAATTACCTGATCAAATTTCTTTTGCTGCACCAGAAGTGCTGTATCTCTCATCGCCAAGCCCTCCACTGCCTCTACCTCCAATCTGCAATTCATCCTGCAACTTCTCCAAGCCACGCACTCTCCAGCCTCGTTTCGCACAATGACGCCCCAACCAAACTCACCCGTATCTTCAAACACAGCTGCATCTGTGTTAATTTTCAGCATACCTGATGGGGGTGGCTTCCATAGTGCCGACAAAGTTGTTGATTCCGGCGGAATATCTACCCGCCTAGCTATGTTACCAGCTTCATAGAAATTCATGGCAAAATCCACCCGCTTTTCAGCATTCATGCCTTCTCCTGCTGCCCACTCTTTATTTCTATTCCGCCATAACGCCCACGCCGAAACAAGAAATCTATCTCCTTCCTCCGAATTCAAATTTTCTAACATATATCGGATCCGATTCTCACCTCCTCCATGCCACTGGGATGTCACTGACCAAGGAAGATTTGCACAGGCCCAAAATTGTCTTGCCATATGACATCTCAGAAAAACATTCTCCAAAGTCTCTATATCAGTTTTACACCAAGGACAAACCACAACTTCTCTGCTCCTTTTCTTCGCCAACGCCATCCCTACCGGCAATGCTTCTTTGCATAATCTCCATACAAACACCTTTATTTTCGGAGCCACCTTTCTATTCCAAACCATTTTCCATGACCTCCTATACGAAGTATCACCATTCTCATGCTCACGTTTATATAAATCCAAAGCTACATGGTAAGCACTATTAACCAAAAATCGACCATTTTTGTTGTAATGCCATATACGCCGATCTATGGAACCCGAATTGCCCAAAGGGATAGCAAGAATGACTTCGGCATCAATAGCAGCGAAAGACTCTCGGACCAGGCCCTCGCCCCACCTTCCATCATTAATAATCAATAGTTTCACATATCTCGACCCTTCCGGGATGATCAAAGGTTGAAAACGAGATGGCCGGGGTAACCATTTGTCCTCCCAAATCTTTATACATGCTCCGTTTCCCACCCTCCACCTCACTCCTTCCTCTATCAATCTACGTGCACCCTAAATGCTACACCATGTTAAAGATGGGTTCGAGCCCAATCTCGCCTCGAAAAAATTACCGCCGGCAAAGTATCTAGCTTTTAAAAGTTTGGACAACAAAGTTTGTGGTTCGATGATAAGTCTTCATCCCTGCTTCGCCAATAAAGTTTCGTTAAAAGCTCTCAAGTTCTGGAATCCCATGCCTCCTTCTCCTTTAGGAACACACAACTTATCCCAGCTAATCCAATGAATCTTGCTTTCGTTCTTCCCACTCCACCAAAATCTCGCCATTAACGATGAAATTTCCCCCAGCAAAGTTTTCGGGAGCTTAAAACAGCTCATCGCATATGATGGAATGGCTTGGAGTATTGCTTTGATCAACATTTCTCGGCCCGCCTGCGAAATTGCCTTATCTTCCCATCCCTGCACCCATTTCTATATATGGTCTCTAATGCTTGTAAAAACCTCTTTTTTGGATTTTTCTACCATAGTCGGCAACCCAAGATACTTATCATGCTTCTCCACTCTCTGAACACCTAACCTTTCTGCTAAACCTACTGCCACGTTTCCGGCTACGTTGGCTGAACACTAGCGAAGACTTGGCATAGTTGATCAACTGACCTGAAGCTTTCCCATATTGGTTACTTTATTTTTTATTGTACCTTTTTTTAAAAAAGAGTGATTTGCTATGAGATGTTCCCTCGTGTTTATTTCCATATTTAAAATGTTTTGTGGTAATCAAGAAGTCTTATATAAACTTGAAAAATGTCATGGTACTAAGCAACTCCTTGGAGAGTTGCTAGATAACAAGAATTATGGGATAAGTTCGAAATCACATATTTATCCTCACTTTTTCACATCCAAATTACAATTGCGCTAAAGATAAAGGGTATGATGAGAAATTACTATTTTGTAGGTTTGGTTATTATATAAACAAGACAGAAAAAATAGCTTATTTAATAAATATATAAATTAGTGAGCTAACCACTATTTTTAGGTTACATAATAAGAATTTTACTATTCATTTTCTTGTCTAATTTTTTTTTGAGGAAAAGGCGGCCATCAAGGCCAACTAGAATTAAATTAAATCAGCAATAACAAAGTTCGAAACGAACAAAGGAATATCCGAAGAACCAACGCAGGTCGAAGCCGCATTATGAGCTAAAGTATGGGCGACAACATTCGCACCACGACGAACACAAGAAAACTTACAACTACTAAGATTACTAGTAATATTCCGAATATCCAAAAAAACATTGCATGTAGGCGAAAGATCCTCCTCAACTTGTTGCATGCTACGAACCACGTTAGTGTTATCACCCTCGAAGATGATTTTATGCCAGTCAAAGTCCCTTGCGAGCTTCACAGCTGAAAGAGCAGCATACGTTTCAGCCAATTTTGGGTCAGTGAGGTGGTTTCAACGATCCGTTTCCCAACCCACCACCTTTCCTTCCTCATCTCTCGCCACTACTCCTATACCTATCACCTTCTCCATTTCAAAAACCGCTCCGTCGAAGTTCACTTTAATCCAGCCCCTAGGCGGTTTCTTCCAGCGTACTACATCGCTAGCCGTAGTCCTCTCCATCGTAACATCCTCTACCGCTGGAGAGATGTGTAGAAAATGGTATGCCGCTTCTATTACTTCATGGGGCTTTTTGCATGTATTCTCAGCCCTTTTGGAGTTTCCGATAAACCAAACCATCCAAAAAATTGGTGCCAATCTCGCCATGTCCATCTTCGAAAGATTCTTAAAAGCATTGTCCACACCAGACCCCAGGTTAGTGCCAAGAGGTTCAATGATGAGCCATGGTAGTCTAGAAAGGGCCCACGTTTGGCGAACCATCGGGCAACTAACCAATGCGTGTTCCCTTGTTTCCCTCTGTGCACCGCAATGTATGCATACATCATCAACATCACAATGGTGCCTCCTCAAATTGCTAGTAGTAGGTACAATGTCGCTGCACGCCCTCCATAAGAACACTTTAATTTTTGGCATAACATCTAAACTCCAAATTCTCTTCCAAGAAAAATCAATACCAACTGAAGAGGTAGTACAACGGTCTCTTTTTGCCAATTCTCGAGCCAAATGATAAGCCCCTTTCACCGTGAATCTGCCATCAGACGCAACATGCCAAACTAAGACATTGTCTCTTCTCGCTTCCTCCAAAGGAATTCCCAAAATAATATCCGCATCTTGCTTATGAAAAGTGTTCAAGACCAGCTCTTCGTTCCATTTCACAACTCCCGACAACATGAGGTCAGAAACCCATTCTGGATGTAGAAGAACGTCATCTCGAAAAATTGGTCGAAACATGCCACCATTTGGTAATCATCTATCCCTCCACACGTGTACATTATCACCACTCCCAATTCTCCACCTCGTGCCCTCTGCAAGGAGATACCGAGCCTGGAATAGACTCCGCCAAGTTAAAGATGGTGAGCGGCCTAGTCTAATATTCCAAATGTCTGATCTCGGGTAGTAGCGAGCCTTATAAATCCTAGCCAGTAGTGAGTTCGGAGCCCATATGATACGCCATAGTTGTTTAGCGAGCATGGCGAGGTTGAAAAGCTTCAAATCACGGAACCCCAGACCACCCGTCTCCTTCCTATCACGGATACGATCCCACGCCATCCAATGTATTTTTTTCTCACCCCTGTTTCCCCACCAAAATCTTCTAATCACCGCTTCCATTTTCTCAATCAGATTGTCAGGTAAAAAAAAATAATTCATAGTATATGAGGGAATCGCTTGCATAACTGCTTTTATGAGGACTTCCTTACCCGCCGAGGAGAGGAATTTTTCCGAGAACCCTTGAGCTTTCTTTCTAATTTTGTCCAGCAAGCCCTCAAAAACTCCTTTTTTTGATCGTCCAACCGTAGAAGGTAACCCCAAATATCTATCCAACTTATCCACTTTTCTAACTCCAAGTGCCCCGGCCCAAGAAATTTGTAAATCCTCCCCCACATTCTTGCTAAAAATCATGGATGATTTCGATCCGTTCATGGTTTGTCCTAAAACCCGCTCATACTCCACCAACACCTTCTTCCCCCCTCAAAAGCCTCCTTCTTCGCCACACCATAAATCATTGTATCATCACCATAAATCATTGTATCATCGGCAAACAGCAAGTGGGATACACGAGGAGCCCCCTATAAACCGCCACCCCCTCTAGATTCCCCAAATGTTCCTGTTCCTGCAAAAGACCCGAGAGTACCTCTGTGCACAAAAGAAACAGATAAGGCGAAAGAGGGTCTCCGCCCGGGACCAAGAAACCAAATTCCGACCCATCTAACAAAAAGGAAAAGGACACAGAAGTCACACAGATCATCACACGATCAATAAAAGAGGTAGGAAAGCCTAACTTTACCAGAACTCTGCGGAGGAACCTCCATTCAACATGATCGTATGCTTTACTCATATCTAGCTTCAGATTAAAGAAGCCATCCTTCCCTGCACGCTTGTTCTTAATGAAATGGTTAACTTCAAAAGCAACCAAAATGTTATCACTGATAAGACGATTAGAGATAAAAGCCGACTAATAGGGGAAATGAGTTTATCAAGATGTGGTTTCATACGGTTGGCGAGTGCCTTAGAAGCAATTTTATAAACCACATTGCACAAACTAATAGGGCAAAATTGGGTGATAAGGTCCGGGGATTTACATTTTGGAATGAGGACAATATGCGTAAAATTAAGACGATTATCAAACCGACCATAGTTCAAGAAATCTAAGATACATCTCGAAACATCTCTACCAACAGTATTCCAAAACCACTGAAAAAAATAAGGGGGAAGGCCATCAGGGCCCGAGGATTTAAGGGGGTACATAGAATTTAGAGCACGATTTACCTCATCGGCAGTAAACGAGCGTGCAATTTATCGAGACATATCCTCATCCACTTTATGCGAGACAACCCGAAGAGCATTGTCGATCTCAGTAGGATCCACCCAACTAGAAGCAAAGAGATTTCCGAAATAACTCTCAATTACCACACTTATGCCTTCCTCAGATTGACACAGATTGCCATTAACATCCCTAAGCCCCGAGATATGATTCACCACCCGCCTTTGCGAAGCCTTATTGTGAAAAAACTTCGTATTTTTATCCCCTTCTTTAAGCCAATGTTCCTTCGCTCGCTGTTTCCATCGTAATTCCTCCTGGCTCAAAATAGATCCCAAAGTGTCCTTAATCTCGGCCTCCCGCTATTTAGTAGCATCAGTTATAGTTCCTAAATGTAAGGCTATCAACTCATTTTCCATGCACTCAATCTGTTTTTGCTATTCGTCCCTCGAGTTACGTCGCCAATTCATAAGCCCCACTCTGCTTTGCTTTATTCCCATTAAAACCGAATCCTGTGGATTTTCACCTATATTTCCAGACCATGCATCCTCAATAATCCTCTTACAATCCTCCACTCTTGCCCACATCGCCTCAAACCTAAAAGGACGGTTTTTGTTTCATTTTTTCGGCTTTTGCCCATTAAGAATAGTGAGAATAGGCACATGATCCAAGCACGAAGAAGAAAGATGAAGGACTTTGGCTCTTGAGAAGAGAGTGCGCCACGTATGAGATGCGACAGATCTATTCAAGCAAAGTCGGCCCGTGTTCAGAAAAGTCCGATTAAGGAACCACGTGAAAAGCGGGCCGAAATAACCTAAATCTGAAAGACCAGCATCATAGAGAGCCTCGCTGAAGTTGTTCATTCGAGCAGCTGACTAGGGTTGTCCTCCTTCTTTCTCCCCAGTATGCAGAATATCATTAAGGTCACCACTGACTAACCAAGGCTGAGAGGACTGTCGGCTGAGTTGACGGAGCAAATTCCAAGCAAACTCTTTATTTCGAACATCCGGGGCGCCGTAAAAACCCGTGAACCGCCATAAGTTTTCACCACCCAAATCCTTAATATTTACATCCACATGATGACACGAAAATCTTTGTATAGTGACATCCACGTCCTTGTGCCAAAGCAACGCAAGGCTGCCACCTGTTCTAACTGAATCTATACTCACACCATTCATATCCAAGAGAATTTTCAATCTTTCAATCTTTTGACTTTTGCAGCGTGTCTCAGAGAGAAAGATAACCTGGGGTTTCTGATCTCTAATCAAAGACCAGAGATTATGAACTCGCCAGGGTCCCCCCAACCCCTGGCAGTTCCTGTGACACCCCGGTTCTCCGATCGACTGAACCGGCGCCACATGATGATTTCTTTGTGTGCTTTAATTGTTTAATTGGCTTAAATTTTAATTTTATGTAAGTGTGTGGACTTAATTGAATATGTGTTTAGTGCCCACTTGTACTTTGAAGTAACTTATGTGACTAGTTGGTAATTATATTAAGTTGGGGATCACTTTGTAATTGTAAGAAACTCTTTTGGACTTAACCGCATAACTTGATTCTTGGAGGACTTGTTTGCAATTTCGAATTGGGCCTCTTTAATACCCGAAACCCTAACCTATTCATCAGATTACCATTTTTTCCTCTTCTTCTACTCACAACCGAGAACAGCAGCGCAGCCAACTCTTCTTCCTCTCTTCACCACCGGCGAGCTTCGCCGCCATCCGCCACCCATCAGCCACCATCAACACCACCGATCTCCTCCTCTTTCCTTCTTCGTTTCTCGTCAGCAACAGCCCCTTCGTCCATCTCTCTCTTTGGCTAAATTGCCCTTTCCTCTCCCACGTTGAGCAGCGGCGCCACCTTCTTCTCCGATGAGACGTCGCCGCCACACAACCACAGGCCGCCACCGGCCACCACCATCCGATCTCTCCTCTTCCCCATCTCAGTCTCTCTCGTTCCTCTTCGATTTGCTCTCTCTTTCCAGATCTGAAGGAGGAGACACCAGGAGCCGTCACCATCTCCATCAGCTCCGATTGCCATATTTTCCGACGACATCACAACCTCTCGCCCTCTTCCCTCTCGCTGGTACGTCGTCTCACGCACCACCGCGATGTTCAGCACCACTGATTCCTCGCCGCTGCAGCTCAGCCATGCACCGCCATCGCCACCGACGATCTATGGCCAGCCACCGCCTCAGAACTGCAGTCGTCATCATCCTTTCCCTTTCTCTCCATCACCCCTGCCTCTGAGTAAGAAAACCAACAGCAGGAACGCATGCCTTCAGTCCAGATCCGGCACCAGCAACCACCTGCTCTTTCCCCAATTTTTGGTCAGCATTGAACCATTTCTCCTCCTTTTCCAATTCTGCTTACTACGTTGTTATTGTATATTCTGTACGATTTGTTAGTGGAGTTGGATTGTTGATGGTTAAATTGTTAATTGAATTTTAACCGTGAGATTTCATGACTCAATTTAAGTGTAAATACAGTATTGAGTAATTGAACTTTGGTATTGATTTGGGAATTGTGGTTATTTTCTGATGTTGGAATTTCTCATGAATTGATATTGTTCAGCCTATTTAATTGTATATCAGTGTTTTTTTTTTAATTGTGTATCGATATTGTAGTGATTTGGGGGTTTAATTGTCTAATTGAAATCTTGTCTTTAGATACAATCGGGAATGGAGGGATTTGAATGGTTGATTGTGTTGGTTTGATTAAAATTGGTAGAGGTGTGCTGCGTAATTGGTTAGGATTTAATTGAAGTGAAATTTGTAAGTTTTGTGAACGAAATTACTATTAATTGATTCAAGAAAACGGTTTGCCAAATAGATTTCATGAGTTAATTGGGTTGGATAAATTATTTTGATGGTGAGAAAGAATCTGTAAACTCATAAGAATTAATATATATTAACTTAAGTTTTGGGATTTACCAAATTTGGATTTTTGAATCACAATTTATGAATGCTTGAATGTAAGCGTGTTGGTGCATGAGTGTAATTATGTGCAATGTATTTAGTAGTATGTAGTAATGATTTGAATCCTAAATCTTTTACCTTGAGAAATATTGAATGCTTTAACCGAACATGTCAGGGGATGATTTTTAATATTTGAAAGATTTTATGGGCTTCACGCTTTAATGTTCCCTAATACTAAATTGGATTCTTGAAATGGGAATTTGTTGTTTGGAACGTCTCTTATAATTGAGGAAATTCTAATGACAATTGGGTTTAATTAGTTTAATCGAACTTCTCATTAAAATATAACTAAATTCACGTTTGACTAAGTAGCCTTGGATTGATTTGGAAGTTTTGCTTGTGTAATTACAATTAGATGCCATTTAAGTCAATTCAAGAGTTTGGAATTGAAATTGGTGCACCCTTGGATTATTCAAATAAGTGTAATTATAATTGAAAAGTGTTTGAGCATGAACTTATTTGGTGTAATGTAACTTTGATTCATTCTTAGAACATCAAATGTTGTGGTATATGTGAGTTTCTCTTACACCTGTTTTTAGAATTCCTACTCGTAAATATGACATTGTTGCGCATTGATACACCTTGATTGACCACGACACCACGTTAAAAGCACAACATGAACACTTATACATATCATTGTCATGTTGAACATCGTCGTGCGTCTCTTTGGTTCATATTTGAGTCTTGTCTCATAAGTACACTATATTTCCTTTTCTGCACAGTGACCTCCATGGTGGAGACAACCAGGTCGAGTAAGCATCCGCCTTCTTAAGTTCTTGTGTGCTGTTTTTCCAACCCCTGTATGCGAATATACTATACTATGATCTATGTACGTGTCGGATATACTATGTTTATGATGATCTTGTGATACACCTTTGGGTTCTGAAAGTATGTATGTTGGTATATGTAAGCCATTTTGGAAAATTACGATATGTATGATATGATATGATATGTAGCAAGGTCTGGCCATGAAATACTGGCATCTGTTCTGTTCTGTATGTGGAACCGAGGAGCTGCGGGTAAGGAGCCCCTGGAGCGGCAAGGGCCGCCAGGATTATACTTGTGCGTAGTTCCATTTGAGGTACCTTCACACGACTCGTGCTGTAGGGAAGGTGTGGTATTCTTGAGCCTTCGGCCTAAGGGCAGGAGAGGGCACTTGTGGGTTCGCAACCCCCTGTGAGTCTGTTATGTATGGATGGTTGGGCTGGCTGGCTCTCCATCAACCCTGTGGTGATGGATTGATTATGTATTTCTATTTCTGTCTGATTTGAGGTGATGATGGATCTGAGCTCGTACTCGCCTTGCATATGTTATGATATGTTATGTATGGGAAATTGTGAAACGGGATAGGTGCTTTCTAAACTGTTTGCGAACTTATATCTATTTTGGGTATTTTCAACTGTTTTGGTATGCAAAACTCTAGCCCCGGTTCATGATTCCAACCTTAAGTTATATGCTTTGTTCTATACATATATGTGGGTGTGCGTTAGCCCCCTCACTCAGTCAGTTGACTGACACCTCCTATCGTTTGTTTTTCAGTGACATGTCTTTTCCTTTGAGCTAGGCGGATGAGTCTGCATGGCGAACCATTCTTTTGCACTATTTCACAAGTTTCAAGTCTTGTCAACTGTGCAATCCTTTGACTTCTCAACCCAACTAACAAAGTAAACAATGGTGTCGTGTAAATAGCCCAAAAATTTCCAATTACTAACCCATTGCTAATGGATTGCCAATTAGCAGAAGCCTAAAATTTTGAATTAATTTAACTTCATACATTAGGTCATGAATTTCCTTTTTCAATTTTGCATTTTATTTCTCTATTTTAGAATAGCTGAGACTAAGATAGTGTATTTATTGTGAACATATGAAAACAAAAATTTATATTCTAAATTTATTTTAATTTTAATTGTATATCAATACATTTAACATGCATAAATGAATAAAATAGATTTTTGTTTCCATTTACAATTCCTTTTATATTTCATTCAAGTATACATACTTTAGTGCATATAAATGGTTGTAATTATGATATAAACTATTATAAAAAGAAAAAATAATAAAAAAAAAATCGTAACCTCAACCGTTATTTTACCACCTTTAAAGTCACTATATACATTGTAGAGAAAATGTGAGCAGCTTGGGTTAAAAAAAAAAAAAAAAAGAACTCAACAATAACCAAGTTTTGGAATGAGAGTATGTGGGTGATCAACGAATTAATAGGTAATTATCACTAGAGACAAAATCAAAGGTGTCTAATAAGTTAATTTCTTTGTCCCACCCTCTTTTATTTTTATTAATTTTGTATTTTTTAATTTTATTTTTGAAATGCGTTGTATCAAAATTGAATTCTTCTTGATTGGATTCATTCGCAAGTCGAATTTCTTGATCTGACTATGGACCCGAAGCCCCCTATTGCAGAGGATCTTGGCGAGTAAGGTGGTTAGGCATTGGGAGAGACTGAGTCTCTAGAAGCTAATCCAGAGATAGCCTTTGACTTTTCTCAATTTTAAACTAAAGGGGACTAAATTTCTAAATCGTGAAGCGAAAATAAGTATATCAAAATATGTAAATAGAAATAACAAAAATTCAAAATTCAGGGAGACCACCATCCACCCCATTTAACTCCATGTCTGATTATCATTGTAGTCCTCACACACTTAAAGTTCACATTTTGATCGATAGCAAGTAGATAAAAAATAACACTTTCGTTTCTCCCAAAAATGCATCAAGTCTTATGTTTTCCTACCTTGCGATCTCTTAATGGAGCTCTTTAAAGTGAAATTAACAAGAAGTAGCATAATTAACAGATTTGAAAAAAAAAAGAAAGAAAACTCATTAATTATAATTGACATATCCCCCATCAGCCCCGTTATATGTAATATGTTATATTAATAGTCCTAATAATTTACATATCGTCCAAAATAAATTAAATGGCAGGCCAAATTTATTATTATTATTTGGGTAGAGGCCAAATTAATTATTGAATAGTCAATATATGGTACTAACTAATTAACCAACTCTCCATTCGTGGAGTCCTTCAACTCAACATTGTGGAAAGCCACAGCCCATAATTAATAACGTGCCCTCAACTCTCTTGACTAGAGCTCATCACAATTTCCATGGTAGGTAACAAGAATACATCCTCATGCACACACACACTATATATATATATATATATATATATACAAATTTTCACTAATTATTCAAAATATCACACTTCAACTTCAATCCCAAACAATTCCATCACAAAATTAACGTACATGGACAAGTCACGCTCACAGCGCCGGAGGCATCACCACGCCGCCCCTGCTGCCGCCGCCGAGACACCGCGATTGATCCGTAGCCGAAGCGGAAGCACGCCGCCACCGTCCCACGAAGCACACACTTTCTCTTCGAGATGCTCGAGAACTTCCAAAACCGAAGAAGTTACGCGCACCTCCGCGAAGAAAACACAGAAGATTAAGCCTGCGGAGAATGACGACAGCGGTTTTGTTATGTTTTTGCCGCGCAGCATGAGCAAGATGGAGGTGCCGAGGCGAACGCGATCGGTTTCGACTTCTCCGTCTGCGTGGGCGTTGTCTCCCGGACGGTCGTTGCCGTGTTCTTCTCCGGCGCCAGTGCCGAAATCACATGCGAGCTACGACAAATTGACGAAGAAACAGGAAGTGAAAGGAGGCGGCGGCGGCGGTGGTGGTGGTGGTGTGGCGGGGGTTTTGAAGTACTTTAGGCAGAAGAAAGTATCACCATTAATGGAGGAAGAGTACCACAGATTCCGCGTGGCGTACAACAGATTGCTGCAGTGGAGATTCGCGAATGCGAGAGCAGATGTGTCAATGGCCGCCGTCAAACGAGTAGCTCAGGTATTTCAGCACTGGATTAATCACCGAAACCTTTGAGGTCATGCAAATTTTTTTTCTTTTGTTTTTAACAGGCATATTCAAATGACAATTCGAATTTAGGTCATTGCATCGGCTTGAAATCTCTTATTAAGTTAAGAAACATTCCGTTGCAAGCTACTTATTTTTTAAAATTCCCCATGATGTAATTTATCGTTTTCGAATTCTTCGCGTTAGTGTATTATTCAAGATTATTTTATAAGATTGCTAACATAATTTTCAGAATCAAAATGCGGATTTATAAAACTTTTTCGTCTTATTAGGTTTAAACCGGTTTAATAATTACAAATTTTGTTAGAGATATCGTATTATGAAATGGGCAATTTATCCGTGCAAGAAAAATTCTTTTTAATTGTTGGTGTGGTGACTTGCAAAATAAAATAGTTAGTGGCAAAATTCTCAAAGTTAGGGGCTATGTGCAGAATATCCAAAGATCAATAGAAATTGGGGAAATTTGAGCAACATGACCATGTTGGTTTTTAGTCTAATTTGAGCATGGGATGTTGCTCCCCATATATATACTTGTTATTCAATTTGTCATTCAACCTAAATACGCTAAACGTACAATATTTCTTTTTTTTTTTGTTAAGTAAAATATTTCTTCTATTGTTACACTAGTTTGGTCGAACTATATTCGAGTAAGAATTATCGACCCGATATTTACCCTTTAGCATTTATTTACTTTTTTTATTCCCAGAAAAAGGTGTTCAATGCTTGGGTAAAAATCTGTGTGTTGAGAGGCTTAATTTTGGAAAAACGAAATACAATTTCAAAGCTGAAGCACGAAATGAAAGTACATCATGTGTTGAATTCAGAAATGAGTTTACTGAATGAATGGTCCAAAATTGAGCCGAGAAACGTGGAAGCTATTGGCAGAGTGGTGAGAAAGCTCTCAGCCGTATCAGTTTGCCTTCCTCTTGTCCACAATGCTGAGGTATGTAATTGGGAGTGCTTTCTTTGTTTTATTTTCAATTGTAATTTTCCTATGTTTGAATGGGATATATACTTCTTTATGAAATGAATATGTATACTTGTAATATGGGCTTGTGATTGAGTTATATCTGATTAAAATCCCAAAATATATGAAAATTCTTCGCTATGTTTGATTGTATTAGAAAAGTTTTCATAACAAAATTGGTTGTCCAAAAGTTGTAATGCATGCCACTTCTAAAAATATTATCACAGTCGTGTCATGTTGGATACTCGAGTCTGACACTTCTCATGTGAAAATTTAAGAAAAGAATTTATGTCGTCGTATCTTTATCGTATCGTTTTCATATCATTGTATCTGTATCTTTGCATTATAGTTCAGAAGCACTAGAAAATTGACTTATCACTAACTTGTCTTACCGTATCCGTATCATCTGTCTAAGCATAAATTCCTATCACCATAGAGAAAAAGATTTTAAATTATTTTTTGGTCAATTACCTTTTACCTGAAAAATACAAAAATATTTTACTCTCAGAGTCCAACTTTTAGAATCACAATTGAACATCACTCCCTATTCCAAAACCTGGTTCTATACATGAATTTTTTTAATTTTGATTGAATCTCATCTCCTATTCTAAAATTCTGATTCCATTTCTAAGTAAATATTAAGATTGAGTATATACTCATTTGTCGTCCAAAATAATATATATCCATGGCATATTTTTTAGGAAATTAGACGACATAAGATCATCTTTTGTCAATCCATTGAGGAGCATAAACATACATAAGAATACTTTGTTTAATTTTTTTTAACCTTCTCTTTGCAATAGGGAGATACAATATCTGTCCAAGAAGCTATATCCTCAGCCATGGGAGTGATGGACGGTATAAAAGCAATTATTCTGGAAATGCATCGGCAGGTAATGATAAAAAGGTGTACATTGAGTTATTATGCCATTGGCCCTAAAGACCATCATAGATTTGATTCAAATACATTCTTATACTTTAGAAGAAAATATTGGACAAAATCATACCACATAAGTACGGATATAATTACATCTAACCCCAAATTAATTACAAGTAGGGTAATCATAAACGATGCCCCATTTCTAATATAATTATACTCGCACCTTACCTAAAAAATTTAATTACACACGACCTACGGTCGCAGTTCGATAATTACAAATAACTCTCATATCCAACATATTAATTACGATAAATGGAACATTTCTTGAATCAAAGTGTAATAAAATTCTTAAAGTATGGGGTAAAAACGATTATATCAAAAAATGGAGTCTCACTTATAATTATTTCATCAGATAAGATACAATTAATTCTTTTATGTTGGACTAAATTATTGTACATACGTATGGACTTCATGCATATATATATATATATATGTTTACAGTATGATAGATTTATTTTCTTACTTAAACAATGGTGGTTGAGGCCATAAGTAATACTTTAGTTTATGTTTTTGGTGCACAAGGTTGAGAAGATGTGTTTTCTTCTCACGGAGCTCTCCATCGTGCTAAAACAACACAAGCACATCTTTGAGGAATTGGAAAAAGGGGTCACCCTAGTTGCATCATTAGAGGTAATTAAGTCCTTAATACTTTTTGATTTCTTTACTTAGTTTTCTGTTTGGTTCAATATTGTAATTAAAAGAGTCGAAGCCAAGGGGGTTTCAATATTGTAATTATTAATTACGAAGATATATATATATACAGAGAAATTATACTGAAAAGTATATTCAAATTATGCGTAAAATAAAAGGAAAAGGGAAGTGACTAAGGAGGAAATATTGTATTGGGCTGTCCTATCCCAATCACGACAAATTGGGCTTGAAGTTTTAGTTGAACCTTTGAAGTTATTGCCCTGCAGCTCCATTTAACACCATAATTTTATACTTTAATGTTTTGATTCGACTCAAATTTATAAAAAAGAAAATTTAGAATTTAGAAAAGAAAAGAAAAGAGAACTCTGGAATCTCTCCGCCTGAATTGCCACATTAATTTATATTTTATTGCGTAATAAATATTTCTTTTTTATTAATATATTATTTATTATTCTCTGATATCTAAATAAGTTGTATAATTCACGTATCTTTTAGCTACTTTGGGTGTGTGTTAAAAAAAGTTTGTATATCCTAGTTAAAATATTATTTTACAACATAAACGAATATATTAAACAAATAATTAGTTGTGTAACACGCATTTGAATTAAAGTTGCCAAGTTTTATTGTCGTAAATAAAAACATGTTTTTCATGGCTTAGCACGGGTTTTAAGCAGTTTCTTATTATAAAACGCTAGCAAGTATTCCCAATTTCTTTTATATTTTTATAGTTTGTTTCATGAATCCAATATATACATACTTGTAGGTTATTTATTTCTGGTTATAGGACATAGGTTCAAATTTCGTTTACAAACCCTACAAAATACAGCACATTCTG
>JBBMKE010000007.1:6687887-6705319 GCA_037834125.1 Lippia alba
CTATAATTAACCATAAAATATATTTTTTTAATAAAAAATAAATATGATTACATAGTATTTAACAAATAACCATTTTTTATAAATTATTTGATTGTCTTATTTATATTTATTTAAAATTGATTAGCAGCAAAACTAAGTTTAAAAGTTGATATATGGAGAGAGAAACTTCTAGTGAGAGAAACATCGCTCCTTTCTCAGCTGAGGAAGAAGACCTGATTCGACGCAGCACTAAGAAGGTTAGGACATCTGATTTGAGAGGTGAAGATAGGGAGGAAATGATGGAGGAGTCGCAGGAGTCTCTGGACAATGGGGTGCATAATAGGCCATCGTATCGAGAATCCCTCATGGGTAAAAGCAGGAGAGAAGTGGAAGACATCAAATTGTCCAAAGAGAGTTTGCTGGACCTGGATAAAGTCAAGATTCTAAGACCAGACAAGGATCATCCCTACCCCAGGATAATACTTGATAAAGAGTTTGAGGAAAGCATTCAAGCTCCTTGGAGGGATTCCATTATCCTGCGACTTCTTGGAAGATCCATAATTTGCCAGTTCTTTCAGCCAAATTGACGCAGATGTGGGGCCTGCATGAGGAGTTTGATCTCATTGACGTTGGACATAGCTGCTTTGTCCTACGTTTACACGACAATGCTCTTACTGAACACATTTTAACCAATGGACCTTGGGTTGTTTCCGGCCACTATTTGGTCGCCCGCAAATGGTTTCCTCGGTTTCAACCTTCGAAAGATAAGGTGAACTCCACGATAGTCTGGGTTCGCTTCTCAGAACTTCCACTAGAGTTGTACAAGGAAGAAATCCTCTACTTCCTAGCTTCGAGTTTAGGGGAGCCGGTGAAGGTTGACCCAATAACCTATTATACTATCCATGGGAGTTTTGCTAGAGTTGCAGTTCAAATTAATCTTGAGGAACCGTTACTTAGTGCAGTGAGTGTCGGCGACTTGCTATATCCGGTCAGCTATGAAAAACTACCAACGATCTGTTTTACGTGTGGGCGAGTTGGGCATCGAGACACGGAGTGCCCTACTGACCAGCAAACGCCGGAGGCGACTAGTAAAGGAGGTGGCGGCGCCAATAAGGAAGAAACGAGTGGAAACACAGCAAACCCTAGAGGAAGGCAGGAAGTACTACCAAATCAGAAAAATAGTAGTGAAGCCGTTTATGGCCCTTGGATGATGGTTAAGAATAGAAAGTCCAAACCTGCATACCAAAAAACCTTTTCAGCAAAAGGTAGCAAGATGTCGACAAATCGCTTTGATGTTCTGCAACATCAACCCGTTGAAAATTGGCAACAATAGAAACCTGACAAAAAAAAAGCACTTTTGCTGCTGGAGGGGGACACAACATGCAGACCTTTGACTTGGCTAAAGACAAGAGAGGTCCTCGTAAAAAATTTCAAAAATCCTCAAGGGCTCAGACACAAGAAACCGATACGAACCGTAATCTCAACCTAGTGGAGTACCAAGTGACTTTTGCAGCGGGCATTCCCCCAAAACCAGTAAGACCACATCGCAAGGCAACTTCCGCCACTCATAAGAACCAGCAAGCAATTTCTTTTGCTGACTGCACAGAGTTTCCGCTGTTAACTCGTAACAAAACAGAAATTTTCAAGCATAACAATGGACCAGGAGATGCTACCACCCTTGAATCAGGAGGGAATGTGGTATTTTCAGAGGGACGTGATGAGGGAACAAGCTGTGATATGCGTATTCGATATGGAGACGGTTTGCGTTCGGATCCTGGAGATTCATCATCTATTCTGGCAGGTCTCAACGAACATTTCACCGAAACGGAGGCTGGACCAGAATGTGGAGGGTCGTCGGATGCGAGTGAAGCTCACCATAAACGAGAGGGATCGGCAATGTTGGTTGATGGCGATTCTAGCGAACCAATTTTGGTCGAAGATGGTGGGGAATCCAATTGAGGAGCCCCTGGATATCCTTCAACTCCAAATGTGCCCCATGAAAGTTCTTTCTTGGAATTGTAGAGGTGCCGGAAGTCGGGTTTTCCGTACACACTTCAGAAACATTATAAATACACATCGTCCGGATATTATTTTCTTACTCGAAACTCAAGTAAATAAGGAACGAGCCGAGAGAATCTCCAATACTCTCGATTTCCCAAATGTGTGTCGCGCCCCAACAGTTGGAAGGGAAGGCGGCATATGGATGTTGTGGGACGAATCCTTGATCCACGTTCAAATTGTGTTTACTTTGCCCCAAGTCATTCATGCCATCATAGGGCCCCGTGTTGGCCGTGAATGGTATTGTTCGGGTGTGTATGCTAGTCCAAATCCCCGTCAGCGGGATGAGCTTTGGGAAAGTCTGCGTTCTTGGAATATGATTAAAGACCGCCCTTGGCTACTCACCGGTGATTTTAACGACACAATCTGCACCACAGAGAGAAGTGGAGGTAGGCATAATGATTGGCGTAGATGTGAACGGCTTTGTACGGGAATGGAGATTTGTAGACTCCTGGACTTAGGCTTCAAAGGGCCTAAATTCACATGGAAACGCCACGATTCTAATGGTAGAAAATTCAAAGCAAGGCTGGATCGCACGCTTGTGGACACAGAGTGGAAGCTCAGATTTTCGAATAACATGGTTCTTTTCCTGCCCAAAACCAAGTCAGATCATCATCCTATTCTAACATGTTGTGATGGGCTGCTACGCCCACCACGTAATAAACCTTTTCGTTTTGAGTTGGCCTGGACAACCCACCCGGAGTGCGAGGGATTAATCAGTAATATTTGGGCGACTCACGGTACCCTGCTGGACGCAGTGTCTAATTTACCCCATACTTTGAAAGATTGGAATAAACGTGTTTTTGGCAACATCTTTCACAACAAAAGGACAATACTCGATAAGCTTGAAGAGATCCAAAAAAAATTGTGTTTGGTTAATGACTCTAATCTGGAGAGAGAGAAAACGGATCTTCTTCAAGAACTTGATAATATTCTGCTTCAGGAGGAGATGTATTGGTATCAAAAGTCGCGTATCGATTGGCTTAAGTGGGGTGATCGTAACACGAGGTTTTTCCATCTTACTACTCTTTGTAGGAGACGGAGGAATAAGATCACCACCCTCCAAATCGATGGAGTTTGGCAAACGGATGAAACCGCTCTAAAAACACATGTCTCTCAATTCTTCAGCGATCTTTTCAGCCCTTTGGTGGATCAAGCCTTACACAGCCTAGGGTGCAGCAGGTTCCAGAGAGCACTCTCTCTTGAGGGGATGAATACTCTCCTAAGACCAGTTACTAAGGAGGAGATCTTCAGGGTAGTTAAATCCTTCGCGCCACATAAGGCGCCTGGGCCGGATGGGTTGCAGGCCTTCTTTTACCAAAAGTACTGGAACTCCATTGGCGACTCGGTCTTCAATTTCGTGCTTAATTGCTACTGTCTTTGCAAAGTACCAGAAGGTATTGGGGCGTCCTACATTACTTTGATTCCAAAAGTGGATAACCCTGCTCGGATTTCTCAATTCAGGCTCATAGCGCTCTGTAACGTTATGCTGAAAATTGTGACTAAAATGTTGGTCCTTCGTTTGAAACCGTACATTAACAGCCTTGTGGGACCATTTCAAGCAAGTTTTCTTCCGGGTAGAAGTACGACGGATAATATCATTGTCCTCCAGGAAGTTGTTCACTCTCTTCATAAGTCCAAAAGTTGTAAAGGGGGTATGATTATTAAGCTCGATATTGAAAAGGCATATGATAAGATCCGGTGGGACTTTTTACGCCAAACTTTGGTCTTTTTCAATTTTCCGCATGATGTGGTGGAGCTAATTTTGAGCTGTGTTCAATGCGTGAAGCCGGCTATACTTTGGAATGGTGAGCCACTTGAACCGATCGACACTAAATGCGGACTTAGACAAGGCGACCCACTGTCGCCTTACTTATTCATTTTGTGTATGGAGAGGTTGGCATATCGCATTGAGGAGGCTGTATCAAATGGTCATTGGATCCCTCTAAGTATTCACAAAAGAGGTCCTAAAATTTCTCATCTCTTGTTCGCAGATGATATAATCTTGCTTGCTAAGCCTTCTACCCTCCAAGCTCGTGTGATTTCTGAAATTCTTGAGGAATTTTGTGGAGCCTCTGACCTTAATATCAATCACGCTAAATCCAAACTTTTTCTGGCTGAGAAAACTGAGCCAAGTCTTAAAATGGAGATGGCTGATTTGCTTGGTATAGCCCGTACGAATGATATTGGAAAGTATTTGGGAGTGCATATAACACACCGGCGAAATAACAATAGCTTCTCTGAAGTTGTCGGGAGAATCCAACAAAATTTGAGTGCTTGGAAAGCTAAAAATTTGAACCTTTCTGGAAGAATAACCCTTATTCGTTCAGTCACGTCTGCCATTCCTATCCATGTCATGCAGACCAATTGGCTCCCGGCCAAAGTTTGTGGTCAATTAGACAATCTCAATCGGTACTTTCTGTGGGGATCAGACAACGAACACCGAAAAATCCATCAGGTCGGTTGGGAGAAGGTTCTTAAACCTAAGCAGTTTGGTGGATTGGGCATCCGAGATACGCGAAAGACGAACATGGCCCTACTTGCAAAGATCGGATGGCGCAATTTGTAGAAAAATAATACGGTATGGAACGAGATCTTTGAACATAAGTATCTTAGAGGGGAAACCATCCTCAATCATTCCCCATCAAGTTCTGCATCACTGGCTTGGAAAGGAATTGTTCGAAGCACTCAGGCCGTTGACAAGGCCATTGGTTGGCGTATTGGTGATGGCTCTCGCACTTCCTTGTGGTTTGATCGTTGGATTGGGTCTAAAAAACTCAGCGAGTGCATCGACGCTCCAATTGAATTGGAAGATTATACTCTAAAAGTCGCTGATATTCTTGATGAAAACGGAGGTTGGAACTGGTTCAAAACTTCAATCCCTCATAATATCCAGGAGGAAATTAAAGCTGTTCTGATACCGCTTGACCCCACGATTCAAGATAAAAGAATCTGGAAAGCTTCCCCAAAAGGCAATTTCACTTGTAGTTCTGCTTATAAAGTACTTATGCAGGAGCACTCTCAACCAAGTGGGAACTTGAATTGGACTTGGATTTGGAAACTTAATTGTCCCGAGAAAATCAGGTGCTTTGTTTGGCTGTGCCAGCATAATAAGGTGCTAACGAATGCTCTTCGACATGATCGACATTTAACGCAAATGGATACCTGTAGCTGTTGCAATAGCGCCAGGGAGGACGTTAAACATCTCCTTTTCGACTGCCCTTTCGCGCAAAGAATTTGGGAGTTTGTGGTGGCTCCTACAAGTTGGTTTAAGTTCAGAGAGGTGGTGGATGAAAACTGGCTTGATCTCTTGAAAAAACACAACTTTGAGAACATTATTTTGCCATCAGTGGATTGGTGTGCTATTTTGCTAGCTGGAATCTGGAACATCTGGAAAGCAAGAAACCTTAAGGTTTTCCAAGGAAGAATAGAGCACTACAAGGCTACTATTACGAAAATTAAAACCCAGGCTTTGGATATTGGGGATGGAAGGAAAAGTTTTGGACGTTAGGGGAAAGAAGCTGTTACACAAACCTTTTGGAAACATCCGAGTAGTGGTTGGGTGAAGCTCAACACCGATGGAAGCTTCTATGGAGAAACAATGAAGGCTGCGGCAGGTGGCCTGATCAGAGATGAACATGGAAACTGGATTACAGGCTTCGCCATGAATCTTGGCAAAGCGTCTATCACTCTCGCGGAACTCTCTGGTTTACGAGAGGGGCTTAAGATCGCTTGGGAACGTAGGTTCCAAAAAATTGAGGTGGAAATTGACTCGTTGGTGGTGCTTTCGATGATTAAGAATGGGGTGTCGTTGGATCACCCGTTGGGGAATGTGGTTGCGGACTGTATTAGTTTTGTTCGGAAACCTTGGGATATAAAACTTATGCACACTCGACGTGAAGGAAATGCTTGTGCTGATAAACTGGCCAAGATGGGTCATGAAATCAATTCTGATAGAGAGTTTTTGATGGAAGTGCCAAGGTGGCTGGAGACTCTGCTCAAAGATGATGCTTAAGTTTTAAGCATTTTCTTCCTACCAAAAAAAAAGTACGTATCACTCAACGAGATGATAGAAATATATTGGTAAAAAAATATGTGATTATTTTTTAGATGATAGAAATATATTGGTAAAAAATATGTGACCGTCTCAATGAAAATCAACATTATCTGTGCATTCGATTCATTTGTTTTACGAGACATACGGTGGTCGATGTCGTGGGCATTGCGGAAGCTAACCAAATCGAAAATATTTGGGAGTGAGAATGGGCCAGGGTCGCAACAAGAAAGAGCTCTTCTCGCATATCATTGAATTGGATGAAAGCAAATTGTCGGGTTGAAAGGCGAAAACTCTAAGCCTTGCGGGACGCATGACACTCATACAATCGGTGACGACGGCTGTACCAGTTTATCACATGCAATCAAACTGGCTACCGAAATATGTCTGCGATCGGTAAGATTAGTTTAATAGAAACTTTCTATGGTCCTCCGATATTAACAAGACGAAAGCCCACCTCGTGGGTTGGCAAAAAGTCACCAACAATAAACAACTCGGCGGTTTGGGTATTCGGGAGGCTCGCAAAATCAACATTGCTTTCTTAGCAAAGGTTTCGGAAGCTGGCCACTATGAGTGATACTATTTGGAGTAAACTTTTTTTTAGTGAAATCTCAAAGGGAAGAGATTTGGGGAATAGAAGTAGTTTCCTAATGCCTCAAGAACGTGGGAGGGCATCACTCCCAGTTCGAAGATACAGACGCCTAACATGATATAGCGCATAGGAAACGGGTGAAGAATCTCAGTTTGAGATGATATATGGTGTGGCTTTGTGAAACTCCGAGACAGATGTAGGGAGCGAATTCACCCAAAAGAGGAAAATCTGAAAGTAGAGAACCTCATAGGCATGACGAACGAATGGCGCCTTGACCACTTGAAAATGGATATTCCTTTGGACATCCAGTAGGAAATCCATGTGATACCAATGCCACAGAACATAGAACACAACGATGAATTGATATGGCATTAAGGTACAAACGACGACAAATTCTTGTGTAAATCAGCTTAGGAGCAGCAGCAAAACACGAAAAATTTGCATACGGAGTGGGGGTCGATTTGGAAGTTGAGAATCCCAAACAAGTTGAAAACCTTCACCTCGCTCATACAACATGATAGCCTCATGACGAACGCCTTGAGATACGACAAATATGAGCGAATCGGCCCATTGCAGTCGATGCAATCATATACGGGAAGATGTGGATCATGTCCTAAGGGGTTGTGTGCGTATTGTTGTGACGCCCGACCATGAGCCGCCCACATCCCCCGCACCTAGGCTCAAACTCACATGAAATGGACGTCCATACATGAGCCCAACCCTAAGCAAACGGAGACCTAGACATGCACACACTAGGCTAAGCGGAACTAGACCCTGAACAGAGCGCGCAAACAGAAATACAAACATTCGGAAGCAGCCCAAAAAATTCCACTAAGTATTCAACAAATTCCAACATAATACATATTTCAATGAAATCCCAACTCGTTTCACAATTACCGAATCCAAGGGAAATATAAAACCCGGCGAGAACGGGTATCCTTCAACTTCATAGATTCATAAACTCATAAATTCAAATTCAATTATCCTCAACTTCTTGGTGGTCGGGAATCAAACCTTCGCACCAAATGGATTCATATACACACGGGGTAGCTAGCCCACAATATGCCTTCCCCGGTTATTCACCGAGGGCTCAAGAATATACGCCTTACAACCGCATGTATATCTCAAATGGAAAGTGCACAGGGGTCATAACCGGCGACCCCGATAGTCATCCCGGGTCTCCCTTACCCACAATCCAGGGGCCCAAATTCATAAAATCATACGATAGTCCCATCTTTCAAGGCATACTTGCTAGATTCAAAAGAAAATGTACCAGAATTCAAATCAAAGCTTACATATGCTCATACATATACATTTTTCCATAAAATCGAAGGTGAATCACAAACCGAACTCATATCATAATCAACACTCATATTAATATATAACAGTAATATACCACATGCGGGATTCGAATTTAATTCACATAAAGGCCATAGGGATTCATCTACACAAACCTGACCCTTACCTTGAGCAAAAGAGAGTTTGGAGGCGGATCGGAGTGAGCTACGAACACCTAAACCTCGGGTTCTTTAACTTCCGGAGGTGGCGCTGAGATAAAGAAACACAAACCTTAGACTTAGACCCAATATGAACCAAATAGACGCTCGATAATGCTCATGAATGTTAATAGAATGAAATGAGATGCATAAACGTACCCAAAACGCACATTGAGTCATATCTTGGTAAATCATATTCAAAGTCGTATCAAATTCAAATTCACACAAATAAATACTCATATAATCAAGTTAGAGTAGTAACCAAGTCATAAAAGAATCGAGGGAAACAAAAGAACCGAGAAAGAAAGCAAATTAAAACATGCAGGAGTAGGCAACTATGCTGCGCGACCTCGCGCGGTTTTAGTTCAAATACAGCGCGGCCGTGCGGTATTAATTTCCCAAATATTCGAACTTTTCGCGCGGCCGCGCGAGATCCCAGTTCAAAAATCGCGTGGCCGTGCGGCCATTTTTCAAAACAATTCTCCAATTTTGAACTTTGCGCGCGGCCGTGCGGTTCAAAGAACAAATTCCAAGTGGCCGTGCGGCCCTTGTTCAACCGAAATGCAATGCATACACAAGTCCAAAATCCATACAAACCAATTAAGCTTCAATCTAAACACTTCAAATCACTCAAATCCATATATAAGCATCTAAAACTCGATCAAGAGCATATATTACACCGAATGCATTGAAGGATCCAAGATTCATATGCAATTAACCAACACAAACACACAAACGCGCACAAATGGCCCCAACCGGCAAGGTTAGCTTCAAAATAGCCCAAATTGTATTCAAAACTCAACAAATATTCATCAAAATAATCCATACACATTACCAACACAAAATAGCATTCAAATATATAAATTGGGGTGAAGGGGTCCATGTGATCAATGCAATAACCTAGCCAAGCTCATTATCCATGCATCATTTCATCATATTGGCCCATATATCATCCAATGGAAGCCAAAAACCAAGAATTTATGCATAACCCCAAAAACCCACCATAGCTATAAGTGCTTCATCTATCCAACTCAACTACCATGCCAAGGATTCAATCAATAACTCAAGAAATAGCAATCAATACACTCCAAATATTCATATAAATGCATCAAGAGCTATAGAGATGCATGAATGCAACATATGCCCAAAACCCTTCATACTTAAGCCCTAGATCAAACCCAACAATCCCACCATGAAATCCATGAAATGAACACATATTATGAGTCACATAAACACAAGGATCATAAATATACACTTACCAAGCGAACAAATGCAAGAAAAAGGGGTCTTGAGCTTGGGTTTGGGAGCAAAAATGGAGGCTTAAAGGTTTGGGGCTTCTTTCTCCTTCTCTTGGCTGTGTTGCTGCGTGGGAATGGAAGAGGGAGAGAGAGATGACTATTTTTGTTCAAAGAGAGGGGAGAAAAGTCCACAAAAGGGTGTCCAAGGGTCCCACTCTAGGGTTAGGTGCGTAAAGGCGTGCGTGGCTCGATTTAGGGGTCAAAACGAAGTTAGAAAAGTACGTGGTTAATCTCATTGAGTCCCATTCATCGAATCAAACTCAAAAAGGTGTTGAGACTCGATTCGAGTTCCCTAGCTTAAGAAACGACATAAGGACTCAAAAAGTCTAATTACCGAATGACCCCAAAATATTTAAAAAATGGCAATTGAGTCCAAAACTAATTTCATTAAGACCCAAAACAAGTTTAAAACATCTAAACAAGCCCAAGAAGCATATAATTCATATTATACATGCTCGGGAAATCAAAACACGAAAATTCAATTTACGCGATTACCATATAAGTCAAATAATCATATAGTTCAAATTGATCAAATTGTTCAAATAAGAATGAAAATAGGGATGAGATGCATCAATTAAGTGTGAAAATAAATGCAAAACAATATTTAAACTCACACGTGGTACAAACCTGTACATGCGAAAAGTCGGGGTGTCACACAACTGATTCAAGGCTTATGTTGGGGCCGCACAAGTGGCACATGAAAGTATGTGAGAATCGATAAAGGACCTATACTTGCATCAGCAAGTTGATCTCTTATTGTGTAAGTCATTCATATGCCACAATAGAGTCCTTGGCCAAGACAATAGATCAAGACATCAAGAAAAGAGTTTATTGGATTGAGATCAAATGGATATGAGGTGAACTTAATTAGCTTTAAGACCGAGATTATTATGGTTCTAATTATTCCTTTGCCCTCGATCTTGGTTGAGAGATGGGATGTAGGAGGATTGTATCTCACATGAATCAATGACTTAAAGGTTCTATCGAATTGAGACATTCTCACTCAACTAGGGGTTAAACACCTGTTGCTAGACTATGGTCGTTTAATCTGTGAAGTGATTAATTAATTTGGAAATTAATTAATTAGGGTTACTGCTAATTGAATTAAGAACCTAGAGGGTCACATATAACAACCTGGTCACGTGACTTAAGGCTTAAAATCGATTAAACAACTTGATCAGAACAAGTGGGGTCCACACGTGTGCACACGTGTGGAATGGCATGACTGACACGTGTCCGTATGAACACGTGTAGTTATGCATGTATGTGTATATGTGTATTAAATAATTAATGTATTAATTATTTAAAGGACTTTAATTTAATTTTGAATTAATATTAAAGTACTAATTTGTAGCAGTGGAAATATATGATTATTACTTGTCCAAATCATCTCTCACACCACAACATCTCCTGTACTCTGCTGAGCTTCAAGGTGGCAGAGGTAATCCTAACTTCAAATTTTATGGAGCAAACTTCCAAACATGCAAGTTCTCTTAGTTATATTTTTGCGAGACTAATCACGAATTCTAATTGAATAGGATACCATCGTCAACAAAAGTGAAATTTAAAAGGGGTATTTTAACAGTAGAGAGAAAGTAATGGAAAGGGGTAGATGACAATGAAAGCGCTGAAACATTGTCAATTGTTGTGCTGTCTCTAAACGGAATTATCAAAAGTCGTACCAAATAAAAAGACACGCATTTATGTGTGTCTATGTCAGTATGTCGCTTAAAAATAAAAAAAAGTGTGTGTATGTATGCGCCCACGCTTTTCTTATTTGTAGAATCCTATGTCCTAAGATTGAAAAGTGAAGACTCCAATATGAAATTGTTGAAATTTGTTTTTGTTGTCAAAGTCAAACACGTTTTCATTAATAAAAGAACACAACCAAAGGTCCAAAACTAAAAAGCGTTCAATGGATTTTGTTTTCGGTTTTTTCGGAAAAAACTAAAAAAATGTCGGTTTTTACCGAACCAAAACCAAAATCGAAAATCCCAAAAATCATTAACCGAACCAGCTTCGGTTTCGGTTCGGTCTGGTTATCGGTTCCGGTTCGGTTTTGCTCACTCCTACCTAAGAGTACATTTATTTGGTTATTTACTCCTATCACTATTTTAAACATATGAGTTTGAGAAGTACTTAAAATCACTTCTTCGAATCACTTGAAGATCGAGAACATATCTGGAATCCAAAATAGGAGAATAAATTAGAAAAAATAAAAAAAGGAACGGTTGATCTTCGAATATGAAATTATTTCTTTATCTTTTTCTTTTTTTGTAATCGTCAAATATGGAATTATTTCTTTTAATTATGATTCTAGAAGATGAGAAGACGCAGGGGAGAAGAGGACAGTGACAACAATTAGGAGACTTCTGCATCATAAGATTAAAAAAAAAAAAAGAGTTTGATATAAGTGTGAGATTGAAATTTACAATCATGATCTTTTCGAGATAATATACAAGGAAAAATAAAATAAAAATTAAAAACATTACGTCAGATAATTAAAAAAAATGGGAAAAGAAACTGAGGTTATATACTTATATCCCTAAAAAGAAGACTTCGGTTGCACTCAAATTCTCTCCGATTAACTATCGCAAACTCATCCTCAGGGAGAGGAATAGGATTAGAAAACAAACTTTAGTAGAGCAGATAGAAGAAGAAGGATCAAATGGGCGCCTATATCACCGCATTTTCTTTGATGCAGGATCTGGAGCAGCTTTTAAACTCATGCGATGTTCATCTTCCAAAGTTGTCGATGCCGCAAACAGTCTCTCTCTGTCCTCCTGTCACGAAGAAAGAGATTGAGCTTCTTTACCAGTCTATCAGTTCGACTGTTTCGTTACTCAGAGGTTCATCAGGGGGAAGTTACAATAGCGAAATCATGGAGTTGAACCAAATATTGGAGAGAGCTGGCGAGTATGTCGGTTTCTGGGTCTGTATGCCATTACATATATCCGTACTGTTTATATCTATAGCTATTACTTAATCACTCTATACCAGTATATTGTGTAGCAGCTTCTTTTCTTTGAGATGTTTCACAACTGTTCCATGAAACAGGCAGCCTCAAACCATCGAAAAACTGAATACTTACTTGGACGACGTTCAAAAATTACGCAAGATTTAATTTTAGGCCCTGCCGATTTTGCTAGCATCCTCCAAGAAATTGAGTCCAGTATAGCCATATACTTGAAAGAGTACAAAAACGACCCCGGAAGCCGTCTTTACGATGAAAGAAAGGTTACCCTGAATGAGATAGCGCAAGACATAGGATTCATCAACGGGGAGCTGAATAAGATTCATCGTAAAAGAAAGATCCAAATCCAAGATTTGGAGACTGTCTCTTCTGAAGGCAAGCTTCACTATGTCTTACAACACCGCGGCTTTAGTTCTTGTGAAAGATTGTTGACAGGCTAAATATATTAGGCTATTTTGATTTAGATTAATCAACATGCAAGAAATTGTGGTGGTCACAAGATAGCTAATTTATGCTAGCTAACTGCTTGTAGTTCGACAATCAGTTCATGTCTCACGAATCTCAGTTGAACTGTGTTATTTTCTGCAGGAACATCATTCACCCCCTCGAATCCATTGCGAAGAACCCTAACTGCAGAGGGAAAAATGGTGGGTCTTGAAAAGGATTTGGAGACAATGCTACACAGTCTAACTGGCGAGCCACCACAACTAAAAGTTTTTGCAATTATCGGTATGGCTGGCATTGGGAAAACAACGTTTTCAAGAAAACTATATGATGCTCCACTTGTCATGTATACCTTCCATGTTCGTGTGTGGATTACTGTATCACAACAATATCAAGTAAGCGAATTGTTGTCAGGTATTTTGCACTGTACTACCAACAACTTTGCACATGAGATCCATGGGAAAACCAATGAAGAATTAAAAGAACTAGTGTACAAAAGTTTAAAGGGTAGGAGATATCTCATTGTAATGGATGATATATGGGATACTAATGCTTGGAGTGATTTGAGGTTAATATTTCCTAATGATAAGAATGGTAGTAGGATTCTGTTGACGAGTCGGCTTAGAGACGTGGCTGTCAGTGCAAGCCAAGATACTCCTCCCCATTGCTTACGTCGGCTGAGTGTAGATGAAAGTTGGGAACTACTTAGTTCAAAGATCTTTGGGGATGAGTCATGTCCCGTGGAATTGATGGAAATTGGAAAGCACATAGCGTCTAGATGTCAAGGACTACCACTGACAATAGTTGCTGTAGGGGGGCTTTTATCAAAGATGAAAAAGAGACTAGACATTTGGGAGGAAGTTGCACAAAGAGTAGGCTCACTCGTGATGGAAGAAGCAGAGCACTGCCAAAACATACTTGCTCTGAGTTACAACCATTTGCCTAATTACTTGAAACCATGCTTTCTTTACTTGGGAGTTTTCCCGGAAGATTATGAGATATCAGTTAAGAAACTGATATGGTTGTGGGTTTCTGAGGGATTTATCAGACCTCATATGCTCAAGAGCTTGGAAGAAGTTGCTGAGGACTGTTTCGAGGATCTTGTTGCCAGAAGTCTTGTTATGGTGAAGAGGAAGAGTTCCGATGGTAAGATCAAGACCTGCTACATTCATGATCTCATGAGAGAACTGTGCTTGAGAGAGTCCAAGAAGCTAAACTTTCTTCATGTAATCAAGAGTCCTAGACGACTGTCGATTGCGAAAAAGTATCTATGCCTTGATAGGCATAGTCTTCTACCATTTGGTATCAAACATAATCCGCGACGCCTCTCTTTTCATTCTAGCATCCAGAAATACTTTGGTTCACTACCAAGAACTCGTTCTGTCCTGTGCTTTGAAAAATTTTCTTTGTCAGGGCATCGAGATTTCTTGTGGTGGCGTTTCAAGCTACTTAAAGTGTTGGATATAATGCATATACAATTGACAACATTTCCAACTGTTACACGTTTTCTCACTCACTTGAAGCTCCTGGCACTCACCGTCCAAAATAACTTCAAAATCATGAAGTTACTTATGTTTCGCCGCCTACAGACCTTAATTATTGATCTGGAATGGGATGGTCAATTACCCCAGGGATTCTGGGACATGCTGGAGTTGAGGCATTTTCATGTGAAGAGAATATGTGTACCTAATCCACAAGGAATCAAGTTTCAGTCAGCTTCAACATTATTGTCAGAGCTACCAGATGAAGAAGCTCCACCCAGGAATCTCACTAATTTACAATCATTATCAACAATACGCCCTGTGAGTTGTACCAAGAAAGTCTTTCTCTCCATGCCAAATTTAAAGAAATTGGGAATACATGAATTTGAGGAGGACCACCAATTCCCTGGGTGGTTTAAGAACCTTTTCCACTTACAAGAACTTGAGAAACTCAAGTATACCTTCAGTAATCCATTTGCCACTTCAGTTTTCAAACCAGATCGCCTTCCCTCGTGGGACAGTTTTCCCCCAAAGTTAATGAAATTGACTCTGAGCGGCACCTCACTGCCATGGGAAGATATGATCAAGCTCAGTATGTTGCCAAAACTAGAGGTGCTCAAACTCAGAAATTATGCCTTCTCAGGAGCAGTATTGAAGTCTAGCGAAGGAGGTTTTCTTTGTCTCAAGTTCCTACTAATTGGAAGCACAGATCTTAAGATATGGGAGGCTGATGGAACTCCTTTCCCAAACCTTCAGCACCTTGTTCTAAGGCATTGCAGGTTTCTGGAAGAGATCCCTTACAGACTTGGAGAAGCACCTCTGCTGGAGAACATCGAACTGCATCATTGCAAGGATTCTGCTGCAAGGTCAGCAAAAGAACTACTAGAAGAACAACAGATCCAGGGGAATGACTTGCTCACAATTCGTATAACCGAAGGATAAGCAAGCAACACACACGACTCTACTTCAACTATTTTCATTTTGAGAGGATAGCAGCATCTCACGAATTATCTTAAGGAAACATGCATGCAGGTTACAAATTTTTACGCTGTTGAGGGTTGAATGCAGTGTTAACTTGCTGACAGATGCGTAGGTGGCTAAGGCCGGAAACTGTTGTCCTCTTCCGCGATTGTTTCTGCCAGAAATCCTACTTCAGTTAGATTTTTGAGTAAATTCATATCCATAGTGTTTGTCTTTGTCACGTTTGTATCATTGTACGATTTTGCTTGCTCCTTCTTAGACCTTGGAGTGTATGGTTGCTGTAATTAAATGAGTGGAATTTGTACCTGAATTTGGTGGGAGCAAACAATATTGTCCAAAAACATGGTTTGCTGTTTGCTCTGCCTCCAGTTTAATTTAAAGTCATCAGTGTTTGGTGTTTGTTATTTGTCACTAACAAAGTAACATATAAAATCTTATAGCTTAGGACTGACATTACTATGGTTGGTTGATCACGACTAAAATCTTATAAACTTAAGATGGAATTTGTGTCTACCCTCATTAAATAACAAACTTTTAAATGAAATAACCAGTCAAACATTATCCTATGGCGAAATGCAGGTTGCAAATCAAGCTGTTTGAACTTCTTATCAAGCTTTATGGCAGACTCAACAATTGCACGATTACCCCCATCATCAGTCTTCCAATCCATTTTTTCCTGCAGTTTTTCTTTCTCCTCATCAGAATTGACCATTTTCTACATGGGAATCTTTCTTGTCAATTGTCATTTACCCCACAATATCTCCTCGCTCGGAGACAAAATGGGCTCATCTCACGTACAAACTCAATCTTTGGCACCAAAGGAGGAGTAAGAATTACAGGATTATATATGAAGTGGGTTTTTGACATACATTCATGTCGAGAGCCCGAAGAGAGCGGCGGCCATGAATTGGAGAGTGAATACATATATACTTGATGGTGTATTAGCATTTAGCAGCTTTGTATGGATGAGCCTACAAAGTTGGATTGAGTAGTTCACGGAAGAGCATGACGTTCTCGAGACAAAGAATTATCCAGAAGTTCTTGTTTTGTTAAAGTATGTTCTCAAACTTCTTGAATACATCGTTATAGCAATACTATATATATATAATATATCATCACTTTTTTATTGTATTTCTAAATTTTTGTTGTTATTACCTGAATTTCCTTTGCATTTATATGGAAGGAAATAAATTCTAAGAACATAAAACAGAGAGTAAGACGAAGAAGCCCGCTGGTTACGTTGACGGAATAATATCTTAATCGAAATACTACCCGGTGACTGGCGAGCCCAATGGAAATCTCGATGACAGAATACAATCACAAGTCAAACTCACCAACACTGAAACACCGCAGCAGAAAGAAAGAAAGAAAGAAAGAAAGAAAGAAAGAAAGAAAGAAAGAAAGAAAGATCGATCATATGGCGGCTTACATCGCGGTACTCTCGTTGATGCATGACTTGAAGCAGCTTTTGAACTCGAAGAGGCCTATTTATGCATCAGCGCGAGTTTCCCGTGGTGAACTCTGCGCCGTTCTCGCAAAGAAAGACATTGAGACACTTCAACAAATTGTCAGTTCGATTGAATCTCTCCTCAGAGTTATATCAGGAGAAATTTACCACCACAAAATCAAGAACGAATTGTTGGAGAAAAGGATCTGTGATGTGGCTTATGAAACTGGGAAATACATTGATTATTTCCTGAGTATTGTAAGCTGCTGTTTTTATATACACGTATAGAGTGTTGTGTGTGTGCTCTCAGTGGGCAGAGCTTAGGCTAGGAAAAATCTAGGTGCTTTGGTTTGGACAATACCAACTGTGTGTGTTGGTTCGATTCCAAACAAAGCTTGCTTTGTATTGTCTAACTATCTCTCATTTATAAAATTTGCAGGTTCAAAAATCCTAAGTTTTAACTTAGGTAGAGAATTAATCTTCTTGGTTAGTGCTTTCACAACCTTGAGGGCCAAACCTCTCTAAATCTTGAATGGGGTGTTCATATCTGCTTCTGTGCTTACTCTGATTTAATACGCTTTCAATTTACCCCCCCCCCCCCTCCTCTTGAGCAACAACTTGAAACCAT
>JBBMKE010000007.1:6753832-6763975 GCA_037834125.1 Lippia alba
AAAATTTTTAATTTTTTTCACACATGCATTGAATATACAGGATCAATGGTATTAATAAAGTGTTTGCCGGTAGAATTGATTCAAGTGATTACGGATTTTTCGAAATTCGAATTTCTTTGGCTACGGTCCTATGTATCATCTGTAAATTTCAAAATTTTCGTAATGGTTAATCATCCATGTTTTTAAAGATAGAGTAGCCACTCTTTTTCTTAAATTTCCACGACCAAATAATAAATATTAATAAAGTTTTGCCCATTCAGGATCAGACTTCAAAAAAGAAAGAGTACACCAAAATGGGCTTTAGTTTACTTTAAAGAGCTGGGCGTTTCAGTCGTCTTGGATGTTGTCTTATTACGGTATTGCAACTTGCATGGATATGAAAATAAAGATGGATAACTTTTTTATGAATTTTTTATGTGAAAAATTTTGAGTACAGTATTCGACAATACAATACGATAAAATGATATTTTTAAAAGTGTCGGTTCATTAAATCTTATTGCTCATTTTTCTATGCTTCAAGAGAGGCTTCGTTATTATTACCAATTTTCCATATGAATTCTCCCCCAAATAGGAAGGTCTGCATTGTTAATTTGTTATTAACCTTCCTGTTAGTAAGTAATATAATTACAGTAATCTTCAATATTGCACATGGTTTTAAATTTTAATCTCCATGGGAAAATTTTAGCCTCCAATACAATTTGATCAAATTTAATCATTTAATATACTTGTTATTTTTTTTACTAACTATATGATAAATGTAAAATACTCTTTCCCTCATTATATTAATTGAACCAAACCAAGTTCGGATTAGAACTCGACCCAACGAACAGGACAACATGGAAAAAACACTAAAGCATTACTAATCCTAGAATTGTTCTTTTTGGCATCCATGCATTTTAATCAGTCTGATCTTGTTACGAGTATTAAATTTTTTATCAAATTTCAGATCAAAAAAAAATATATATATATATATATATATATATCTTTATCAAATTCAAATAACTTCACGGGAAGGCATGTTCAAATATGGCCGACCCCAGCCGATTATATAATAAGTTTATTATACTAATTATTTTATCATATAACTTATACGAATCACATGACAAATATAAAATACCCTATTCAACTACTAAGTACACATAATTTTAGGAAAAATAGTCCAACATAAGTTCAGACCTGGAGTGACTCACATCACTTGAACATTCCAAGCTAAATCGAGCCGAACCGAGCCACTATTGACAAAACTGAACAAAGAGAGGCAAACACAATCCTTCTCACATTCATTCCACAAGAGAAGAAAACCCCATTGCTATATGACTACAAACATCCAACGGAGTTAGTGTATCATGTGCATAAAGATCCAACTCCTTTGCTCTTAATTTCCATCTGGTATGAGCACAACAGATCCTGATGTTTTCCTACTCTCGAGATCGGCATGAGCTTGAGCAGCTTGAGATAACGGGTAAGTATGATTCACACGAACTCTTAGGACCCCTGCCGCAATATTAGTAAAGACTTCGGATGCAGTTTGGAGCAATTCATCTCTAGTTACCGTGTATTGCATTAGAGTCGGCCTTGTCAAGAACAGAGATTTTGCTGCTAGAGCTGACAAAGGGACAGGATCAGGCGTGCCAGACGACTGACCAAAGCTCACCATATATCCACGAAGTTTCAAGCATGCCAACGATCCCTAATTGCATCATCCAAAGAATTAAAGCAAAGGAAAGAAAGAAAAACTTGAAATCTAAATTTATAGTAAAGTGCACCAGGACCCCTTTAATCTTCCAAAATCACAGTGACCTCCCCTTAAGTTTCACCATTTAAAGCAAGAAAAAGATATAACTCAAACTGGATTTACGGTTAACTACATTGAAACACCGCTCTATAATTTCTGGTTTACAATTACTTCATCGCATTTCCAGAAATAAAACCCCCTTGTAAAATTTTCATCATTTTAACAATCATCTCATTTCGTTCAGGGTTTTAACGAAAAATTATGACATTATTTACAGACCTCCCCCCACCCCCAAAATTATAGAGACCTCCCCTATAAATTTCACCCTTTACATATCGTTCCCTTATGTTCACATTTTTAACTAAAAGTGATGGCACCAACTCCCAATTTGTACCCAAAAAGAAACTCCCCTCAATCTTACAAAATTGCAGTTAGTCCTCTCATTTTCACTGTGCTTTGGGTTTTGAACTAAGACATCATGCTCGTAATCACTATAATTCAACCCTTTAAATTTAAAAGCAAAAAATACTATACCTTGAAAGTGTCCTTCCCAACAGAGTCATAGACGACTTCAACCCCATTACCAGATGTAATCTCATTGACACGCGTAACAAAATCTTCTTCTTTATACAATATAACATGGTGGCATCCGTCTTCTTTTGCTTGAGCTGCTTTCTCTTGAGTTGAGACGGTTCCAATAACAGTTGCACCAAGTGCATTTGCCCATTGACACAACAGAGAACCCACTCCACCAGCTGCTGCATGAATAAGGACAGTGTGTCCTTGTTCAACCTGTATTTACAATACAATATAGGAAGATCGATATACAGATATGTCTAAATACGAATTACAAACCAATAGTAATCAATGATGTGGTCTCAGCTCAGATTATGATCACAACAAAATTAACGAAGGACGAGAAGAATGCTGGATGCAATAATAATGACCCAAAAACAATTGATAATTTGACCCATTAGATAGTTACAACAAAAATAAACATGCTAAAATGATTTCTGCTGCCCACAAAAGCATAACAAAGATGAAAGTCAAGGAAGAGCTGGGACAAAGTAAAACCTACTTTGAAGCATTGGCGGAGGAGAAATTGAGCAGTCATTCCCTTGAGCATAATAGATGCAGCTACGACGGGATCAACAGAAGGAGGCACGGGAACCACTTTCTCAGCAGGAAGGATTTGCTCCTCTGCATAGGCACCCATTGGAGCACCTGCATAAGCTACAATGTCTCCGACTTTTCTTTCTGTTAGTCCAGGACCTACTTCAGTTACCATACCAACAGCTTCCATACCTGTTGATAAGAAGAAAATAAGGCTCTGATAGAGGCATGTGTAATATGAAGTACATTGAACTCAACCCCCTTTATTATGTCTGAATAATATAAAGAATCCCGTGATTTAAAAATATCAGTTAAAAAGCCTAGTGAAAATTTGAAATTTGCATAAGAAAACTGCAGTGTGCCTCACGCACGCCGACCACGAACATGCATGTGCTTAGTTTTGACCCTCAAATCTTATTTTCACTCTTTTCTCAGTTGTTTTTCTTTATATCTTGTTTTTTCTCTTTAATATTAAAATTTTCTTCTCCTTCCAGTACTACCTCACGCCCACCCAAAAGGGGGAGTTCAGCAAAGTAAACACATACATATACAAACACTGGTGAAGAAAAACACACACAAACCGTAACCACACACATGCACACACTAATTCATAGATATTCACGCACAAACACACTGAAAGAACATAGCAAACTTGTAGAATTGCTTCCAAGCACACTAGCACACACACACACATTGCTGCAAGAACAGACACACAAACACACGCACTGTAACATATACATAATAAATGCACACATGAAACTCACACACAAATACATACGACACAAAACTCAGTAAAATGCTATATTCATAAGTTTTTTGGTACAAGTAAAAAGAGGACCGTGAGCTTTCTTAATAGTTTCACATCTTTTGTGGGATCTTTTAATATATAAGTTTATGTATGGACTGCAAATAACACACAGGGACTGGTGCAATGAACACGTGTAATACGTGTCAATTAAAAAATTCCTGACTAAAACTTAATTCTCAATTATGTAAATCTTATTGTAATAATGGAAGTTCTATGAACAGAACATTTTCTCAGACGATGTACCACATCAAACATGGTAGAGCACTTTTTTTTCCAACAAGATTGCATGCAGTACAGGAGCTTGACCAAAGATGTGAAAAAATTACACCGAGGCAATGCAGCAAACGATAAAGAGAAGGAGCAAGACCTGGTGTGAAGGGCATTGTTGAAGCCTTGTAAACCCCTTTCCGGTAATAAACATCAATGAAGTTCAATCCAATGGCTTTATTTTTTACTTTGATCTCTCCATCCTTTGGCTGCCCAATTTCCACGTCTTCCCATTTCAGGACCTATAACGAAACACATGAAACAGAAAGTAGAACTGTCAGATTACGATCCCCTTCATAACCAAATCTATTAAAAGCATTATAAGCTAGTAAATGGGAAAGAGAACAAGTAATTACTCGGCTGGAATTGATGTAATCATCATTCAAGGTTATTACACTACACACAAATCAGACGACATAGTTACAAGAGACCATGACAATGCCAAACAAAACCTTCAAATAAAGTCATATGCAGGATCTTCCTCATTCACTTGTTTTACTAACTATGAATGAAACGAGCAAAGTAATCCGATGAAGATGTTTTGCTTCCAGTATCTTACACACACTAAGACCACTCAACTCCACAAACGGATTCACAAGAAAACAGAGATATCAAGATAGGCTCAAAACCCAGAAAGATTTATTTTCTTCAGAAACCCACCGAAATTCACTTATGGTACGAAAACAATTTCATCTATCTAAGAAAAACAACAAATGACAAAAACCCACTTTGTATTATCATATACTACACTAAAAGAAAACTATGATCACCAAAAACAGATTAATTAACAATTTAACAGGACTATAGGTACACAAAATTTGAGAGTAATACCTCAGGGCCACCCAGTTCATGGACCCGTATAGCTTTCACCATTTTTGATGCAACTGTCGCAGATGAAGAAACAGGCCTTATTGCTGCTCTATTGTTAGCTCTCGGCGCAGAAAGTATGGTTTGAGCAAGAGCCTTTCGCAGTTGATTGATTGTCAAAGAGCCCCCGAGTGAAGGAATTTCGTAGAAGGTGACGGTGATGATGAAATTTGGGATTGGGTAAAAGTAAAATCATGTGGAGCAAATCAAAATAGCAAAATGCGTAAGCAATTAGATCATCAATTTCTCCTCATTGCACCTGGGCACTTCACTCCAAAAATCCAAGGGAAAACGTTATTAGAAACCTAACCAAATGAGACGAAAGACACAATGAATCGTCGGACAGGCTTACAGTGCAGGGGGCATAAGTGTAATAGCCAATATTACACAAAAATTTACTATGTAAAAGGGGTGGATGCATATCAATATGTTTCTTGACAATAGCGTTGTTACATGTAATTAATAAGTTCACTTTTTAGCTTAATGTCTCAAAATCGAATTTTAATCGTGTGTATTTTTTTTTATCTCTCAGAGTTTCCCCCACCCAATTGAGTGGACATAGTTGAAGGCGCTTTTTGCGGGGACCCCTCCTAACGTAGTTTTTTATATCCACAAGGTTCGAACCCGAGACCTTGCTTAAGTGAACTCAAGCCCCTATCCACTTGAGCCAACTGACCGTTGGTCGGGTGTATTTATTAACCTATGCACTTTTCTTTTTTTTTATTATTTTTTATTTTTTAAGTATAGGGTGCATAGATGTAATAGCCAATAATAGCACACAAAAAATTTCTATGTATGAATCCAATATCAAAACAATTTTAATTCGGATTCGACTTGATCAAGATAATTAATTATCTGACAGATTTACAGTGCTGAGTATAAGTGTGATATCCAATAGTACATACGAATTTTAGTATGTACGGACCCTATATAAATGTATTTCTGAAAAATTTTAATATAGATTTGATTTGAGGGAGACAATTAATTGTCAAACATACTTGCAATGCAAAGACATAAGTGTAACATCCAAATAGTACATAAAATTTTAGTAGTATAGACCCGATTTCAACATGTTTGTGGAAAATTTTAATTCAAATTCGACTTGATTGAGACAATTAAATGTCAGACAAACTTATAATGTAGGGGCATAAGTGTAATATCTAATAGTACACAAACTTCTTTAGATATTTGAGAATGAATTTGGGCAGAAAATATTTTTGTGTGATTAAGGCACAAATCAATCACAAGATGTGGATTTTTTTTTTATTATTTTTTTTAATTTGGATAGAAAGTAATCTTAAGACCTATCAATTTGTCATAAAGTGGAGGATAGCCGTAAGCCCGTCAATAACTCTTACAAAAGGAGAGCTCAAGAAGAATTGACAGATTTTTAATAAATTTAGGAATGATTATCAATAACTCTCACAGAAGGAGAAACCACAAAGAATTGAAAATTTTTAATTCGAATTCCTCTTGATCAAGACAATTAATTGTCAGACAAACTTATAGTGTAGGAGCATAAGTGTAATATCCAATAGTATACAAATTTCGTTAGATATTTGAGAATGAATTTGGGCACAAAATATTTTTGGGTGATTAAGGCCCAAAACAATCACTAGATGTGGAATTTTATGTGATTTGGATAAAAAGCAATCACAAGACCTATCAATTTGTCATAAAGTGGATAATAGTCAATACCTCTTACTGAAGGAGAGCTCGAGAAGAATTGATAGGTTTTGTGATAAATTGAGGGATAATCATCAATAACTCTCACAGAAGAAGAAATCAAAAAGAGCGGATAAACTTCAGAACTCGGGAGTAGTATAATTTGCTACTTATTATATAAGAGAAAGTGAATAACTAAACATACAACTCTATAAAGTATAAAGTATAAGTACATTTTTAATAGAGTAAGGGGCTCGGAATACTATTTAGCATGAGTGATCACATCTAATTATTGCACTTAGATATATTTATATTTGGACCATTTTTTATTCATAAATTATACGTCATCTTTTGTGATTTGCTAATAGAATTTCAATACCTTATTTATTGACTTTTATCAGAGAGAAAACAATATTCGTTAATATTTTTTTATGTGTAGAGCCAAAGTATTTCACCGGTGCCACTATAAGTCTTACACCTTCCCTTAGTCACACTCACACATATTTGATATTATAAACAATATACCTAAGTGCGATAAAGGTAGATGCAATTTAGTGTATTTGAAAATTAAAAAGTCAAGTCTATTTTCATACATTACCGAAGAATTACTTTCCAATGCTCAAAAGAAAAATATATATGTATCTATATATTATACTTCAATATATCAATATCACACTACACACTTTACGAATATCAATATGCTCACCAGTCTTGACCCTGTTCCCAAATGGACCTGGTCAAGACTACTGGGGCTCCACATTTATAATTTAATTTCCTCATAAAAACACACCATTAAAAGAGAAAGAGAAAATGATCACAACATTTCACACGTATATAACGTTCCAGATCAATATTAATAATGCATCCCTCATGCAATCTTGATATTGTTAAATTGCATTGGAAGCAAACACACCCTAAATAATACATGCCTCAAACAACCACATGATATAAAAGTATAAAACCGGATTCCGACCTAGATGGTCCAAGTCGAAGCGGTCCGTGTCAAAGGTAGTTAACCACGGATCTGTAAACTGCACTAGGTTTCCAGCCAGTTGGGATCACGTTTTTGGCTATTAGGGTTTGTCCCGAGTATTGAGAAGTCAATCGGATTGAAAATGGAGGGTGTAGCTCCAAACCGGGGTTCAACTGCCAAACCGCACCCCAGGATTGGTTCATTGCCCACCACTCGTCTGGTGCACTCGATGCTTGTTGCAAATCAACTCGGGCGAGGTCGCCATCACCTTCTTCGAATTCGACCACCATCGCAAAATAGTTAGGGTTTGACCCTGCGTCAACGAGGAACGCAATGGTTTTTCCCGAATAGTCACATGGGACACTGTCGTTAGTAAGAAGAAACAAAAAACAATATGAGAATTGAAATGTATGAAACAGGGACATACAAACACGAAAATATCACACACAATATAACAAGGATGCAATACTTCTTTTTTTTATTTTAAATTTATCACGTGATGAGTGTGATTTCTATATATTAAAAAATTATTCTCATATTTCTAACGAGAATATTTGTACAGTTCTACGAATGTAATTGATAATTTTGTCTAAATTATCGGTATTAAAAGTTAAAAGATTAAAAACCGTGCATGATTTATCACTAATTCACTATATAAATTATAAAGGGCCAAACACTATACAGCTAGGAATGACCGTTTAAATACAATTCTTATTACTTTATTCTTCATGAATTAATATTGTGATCAAATAAAAAATTATTACGACTTAGCCCCTTTAGAGATAAAGAACATTACAGTCAACAAATATTTGTCCCGAGTGTTGCTTTTTCCGGCAGTGCCTTTAATTTATAAAAAAAAAAAAATTTAGCTGTGGGCCATGTGCAATACTTTTTAAACATTAGGGGTTATAATTTATGAGGTATGAATATTTTTAAAAATATTATTTTATCGTGTTTTATTATTTCAAATATTTGTATTTTTTTTTGGTGCACTCAAATATTTGTATTGAACAACGTGTTTGATATTCTTAACATGAAAATTTTCAAAAAATAATCTGTATCGTTATACAGTGTCATGTCTGTATCCGAATATTCATACATACAATCAACTATTGCTAGTGGTAGTAATATAACCTCTAAACGAAATAGGTTGTTTTGATTTTATATTCTATTTCATATTTCACTCACACACCTATAATATGTAAAATGTAGACTGTTAAAATTAGACAATCTGCTTATGCATTTTATCTATATAGGTAAAAACAGTAGAAGAAGAAACACATGACCGAAAAGGAAAAAACATGCATGTAACCTCACCGTGCAAATCGCACTTGCAAGACACTCGCATCCCGAAGTTTTTCCTCTTGCCCAGGTTTGGCCATGGCACCAAACGCGGTACCACTTAGGTCAAAATGTGCTGCGTCCGATAGGCATAGTCCTCCAGGGCAAAAATCCGTTATCACCACCCGAACCGGCTTCCTTGAACATGCCGGATGTTTCGTACATTTTACCTAATATATTTTGCCCCAATACATTAGACGACAATACACATTTTTGACAATTTGTTTCAAACAATAAATGTCTGAAAAGAAATTAAGTGTAAAGTATTCTTTTTCTTATTACAGTAGTTGCCTCAAACCAGGTCTATACAAATATTCACTCATGTGAAACACATTATATATAACAAGTTGAATTAATGTATAATTAGTTAAGTGGCAATGACGACAGTAGAAACTGACATTAACAAAAAGCAGTTGATCGGCAGTTGAAAAGCTCTCAAGTGGTTAATAAAATACCTTGTAGCAAGCTCCACATTCCTTGCCAGACTTATAGAGGGATGGTCCTATTCCGGTGACCAAAGAAGAAAATGGAGCTTGTGACACTAAGTTCCCATAACCACATGCTCCTCCTGCACCAAAACCTAACAATGTCACCTCATGACATCTCCACAAGAATTATGAAAAAGTCAACCACAAATGGTGACAATTATCACACAATTTCATTAATCATTACAAACTATTTAATCCGAGTGAAACCTACATTCTATTAGAGCTGGACGAGATTAATAAAATGAAAATTAAAATTACAATATCGGAGATTTCTTTTTTAAAGTATATATAACGGGGTTCTCGAGAAAGTCCCCGGTCCCCCCATATAGACGCACACTTTCTAACTTATACATACCGTCGCTCCCGGCACCACTGGGGCTGCCGTACCATGTGGCACCGGCAGAAGACCAATGGAGACTGTGGCTGCTCAAATTGAAGTGTTTGTGTTTGAAGGCCATGCACAAGTTGGACAAACATAACAAAACAAGTGAAGTGGAGATTAGCCAATGTGACTTGGATAATTGACCAACGAATGCCATTTCAGAGATATATTGATTCTTTTGTAATTGAGGCTGCTTGCTCAAAATGCTAATAACTCACTCTATTTATAACGAAAATCTAGAGCTGTTGCTATCGAGGTCGGTATTGGCTTGAGCTTATAGTAAAGGGATAATTAATCTGTTACGGTGCAACGAGACATTAGGTCCCTTCAATAAGGTGTATGGTTCAAACTCTGATCTTATAAATGAAGTAATGAGCTGTGAGATTCGTTTGTTTACATATTGAACATATGTAATATCCGAATTAAAAAAAAAATCCACTAAAAAATCGAAAAATTAGAGTAAAAGGATCACACAAGAAGCTAAGATATAGAAAGTTTATATTA
>JBBMKE010000007.1:6783971-6795528 GCA_037834125.1 Lippia alba
TTTATAATTTAAAGTAATACTTATATTTTAAAATGTAATAATTTATTATTTATTATAAAAATAAAATGCATATCATATGGATGGTATTCTTTTAAATTTTTTCTAATATTTGATATATATATTTTTTAATTAAGAAAATATATTATAAATATATATTTCTAAATTTTTTGGGACTAATATTGAAATTCTTTCACTTTGGGATTATATTTGTCGAAAAACTAAAAGTGCGGGACTATTTAAAAATTAAGGGATCAAAACAAATTGATCTATTTCCTCTGGTGGGACCAAAAATGTAATTTTCTCTTTCGCTAAATTTCTATCTTCTTCTCTCTCTCTATTCTTAGATTTGTTTTACTAAATTTTTATCTTTTTTTCTTTCTATCTTAAATTTTGCTAAATCTCTTTCTCTCTCTTAAATGTGTTCGCTATCTTCTATCAATCAAAATTTTCTTCTCTCAAATTTGTTTGCTAAATCTGATATATATGAAAATTTTTAAAAGACGAAACAATTACAAAATTAATATAATTATATGAAAACTTTTTCATGTTCAATAAAATTGAATTGATCTGACTCCATTATTTCTCAAACTTTACTATAAATTTAATTCAACAATATAATCAAATTAAATATAAATATAGATGTCACGTACCCCACAGCTTCACTCCCTCATTCGTCCATCTCATCTGAAAAGTACATAAATCATTATAAAAAAACTGAAACCAGCCACAATCATTCTTCCAAACACAAAATTCAACGTGCGACTTTTCGAAGCATGAATAGTATTCTTAAATAAACTATAGAGCGAATATTCCTGGTAAAAAGCACGATATGAACAGAAATTTACAAGGAATGTTGATAATTAATTAACAAGATAATTGTTATGTCAGTTAAGATAAGATGTATTACGGCACGATTTTGTGGTGAAATTGAAGAAGCCTGATGCATGCAGACATTTAGCTCGCTTAAAACTCTCAACTACTTTGACCTACTTCCAAGAATTTGTCTCAGAAATTTGAGGAATCTTTTACCCACAAAGGTGCCGACTTTTCTGAGAGCTGTGGTGAGGGAAATACTCTTTTGAAGAAACTAAGCAATTAGGTACGTGAATTTGTTTGGGATTGTGTTGTTCTGATAATCTGAGCTCATATCTTTTCTGGGATTTTCAAGAATTATGATTTATTGGGGTTTTCTGATGTAATTAGGCTTTAGAAATTCTCAAGATTCTGTTTTTTTTGGCGGGTTTTTTCTGGAGATTATGTATGTGTAGCTAGATTTCGATTTCTTTTCCAAGTCTCGGGCTTTGTTTTCAGTTGATTGAGCAATAGAGTTTGATATGTTTGAAGAACTAAGCAGGAATGTACTTTCATTTTCTTGTTCTGTTTGATGATTCTATTTTCTTTGTGTGGGTTTTTTTCTGGAGATGATGTATGTGTAGCTGAATTTCGATTTCAATTCCAAGTCTAGGGCTTTGTTTCACTTGATTGAGCAATATAGTTTGCTGTGTTTGAAGAACTTCGCAGAAATATGCTTTCATTTTCTTCTTATTTTTTATGATTCTATTTTTTGAGTTGGGTTTCTTTCTGGAGATGATTTATGTGTAGCTCGATTTCGATTTCATTTCCGAGTCTTGGGCTTTGTTTCGCTTGATAGAGGAATAAAGTTTGCTAATGTGCCTTAATTTTCTTTTGTTGTTTGTGCAATAGAATTGGGCAAATAACACCAAATTTCTGGAATTTTAGTGTTTTACACATTTGCTTGTGCAGATGATTGATTTGAGTAGACAATCGGTTTAGATATGGAGGAGAAAAGTATGAACAAAGGTTTGGATGAATTGTTACCACCTCCAGCACATTCAATTGCTGCAGTGGCCATAAGTGCAACCACAAGAAGCAAGTTCGTTCTCAAGTGGGCATTGGAGAAGTTTGTTCCTGAAGGAATTGTCTACTTCAAGTTGCTGCACGTTCGTCCGGTTATAGGCAGAATCCTGACCCCTAGTAAGACGCTACTCAAGAATTTAATTAGCTTAACCTGTAAATTGATTGTGTTATATTTGGGTGGAAATGAAGTATAGTTTTTGTAGATTTTTGTATCTTCGAATTCAGCAACTATATGCTAAAAGGACGGATGGATATGCCGTTTTAGTGGGGCGAAATATATGATCATAATAAAATTTTATTACGTAACAAATTGTGATTTAATGATGGTTTTATTGTTCTCTTCTTGATCCAAGTAGTGGGAAATTTTATTCCAATTACTCAAGTTCGAGACGACATAGCAGCTGCATACCAAAAGGAAGTGGAGTGGCAAGTAACTGAAAAGCTTCTTCCATACAAAAAAATGTGTGAACAAAGAAAGGTGAATTATTAGGATTTATTCTTGGAAGTTTTCCTCTGCTTTGCTATAATTGCTTATGTACTGATTTCGCGCGCAGGTGCAAGTGGAAATCGTACAGATTGAGTCGGATGATGTGGCAGCAGCAATAACTAGGGAAATTGGCAAAACTAAGATCAATAAACTTGTTATTGGTGCTTCGTCTCGTAACTTCTTTTCAAGGTAATGCACATAAGCGAGTCCTGACTCAGTGTTAATGGGTAAATGGTGGATAATGGTATCAAAACAAGAATAAGGGTCGTACTGAAAAAATAAGCATCCTTCTGTTTTCCCTTTTTCCCGAAGTGCTTGTCTGAAAATTCAAGAACTTTCTGTATACGTTGATTTCAACTTTATGCTTGGCGATATGTTACATTGTTGCTAAATAAATTAAGGAAAGATTGTATTTGTAACGGACGGGAATTGTTTTTGTGACATGGTCAGGTCACGCACGTTGTCAGTGAAAATATCAGAGTGCTGTCCGACCTTTTGCACCGTTTACGCTGTTTCTAAAGGAAAGCTATCCTCACTAAGGCCGTCAGATACAGAGACAAACAATGAAAGCTTTAGAGATGATAGTAGTGAAACCAGCTTTTCCACTGATGATTCTTCAATCCAAACTTCGAGCTCACAAACAGGTACCTTTTTCGAAAAATATTTGCTTTATAGACGGGGAGAAAAATATGTTATCACTGGAAGTATGACGGGTTCTAGTCTTAACCACCAAAATTGTTGTTCTAAGCAGATCACCATCTAAACTATGTAGGATTTGCAACACATCATCTAAAGATTCTAATCGCACATTCCAACTAAATCAAAACTCAAAAGACAAACTTGCCGTCATCAGATTTACCTCCCACGTGTGTTAAGGAGGGCAAATTGTCTTCTTTTTGCCGTAATGTGCTTTCAGATTGTGTTTTGCAAAACCCGCATGCTTTTGATGGTGATCCGCAACAACAAAAAGTTGTAAAATCTCTTTTCCGGTTATATATGTTTAATACACACACGCGTACATGTATATATACATATTTCTTTTTCCTTCTTTTCTTTCTTGTTTTTTTTGGAGAGAACATCTTTGCTGGTTTGCCAGTTATCCCTCTAGGAGTCGAACCCTGCAAGCAATTTGTCTGTTTATCTGATTTCAGCGTGTTCTATAATGAACTCACTTAGACAATACTCCTTACTAAAAAACTTATCAATGCCTCAAGTCTGTTAAGTCATCTATACTTTTTCATGTTATATGTGTTCAGATTGGACAGACCACGCCTCAACTGGAACGTACACTCATGTCCGCTCGCCTTCACTGCCAGCACAGCGCTTTCAAGCTCTTTCAAACATGAACCAAAACCTTATGCACAAAAGAATGCCTTCAACTGGAAGCATTGATATTGTAGAAAGGAGCAACAGCACAAAGTTTCGTGCAAGTGCTTTAAATATAAATGGCAAAACTAGGTTTGCTTCGAGCATCACAAGCTCAAATGCTGATGATCTTTCATGGGCCCAAGATTCAGATGCTGGTACCTCTTCCGAGAATCAGGTAGCATTTGTGTATTAATGTTGATACATTTTTATATTCTAATAGATTGTAATTAGATAAACATTGTTGTAATTAGTGAGTATGTATTCTAACCCAGCTAGAGGCAAATTGTCTGGTTCTTCCTTTTACGTCATAATATGGAAATCGAAACATATCCATTTTGATTTTTGTGCCTTGCAGACAAATGTTGATTTTGAGATAGAAAAATTGAGAATTGAATTGAGACACGTTCGAGGAATGTATGCAATGGCTCAGGGCGAGGTTCTTGATGCTTCTAGAAAGGTATATTTTACATGTATAACAGATACTGCTAGATTAATTTCTCTTTAAATAAATTTATAACTCTTTTTCTAGAAACTAAATGAAATGTGGCATTGATCAAATTACATACATCATGTTAAACTTGTTTGTATTTTCAGAATACAATGGAGTTAATTGTATGCCAACCCTATTTTATAGCTGACTAGCGAAAAAACCCCTATAATATAAAGAATCTCACCCAAAAAATCTTCTGAAATTTAAAATTTCCTTGGAAAACACAATGCATACATTTTCTATGGTTGCATTACATTTTTTCCCTCAATTGTGATTTTTTCCATATTTTCTTTCTTAAAAATCAAGGTTAAAATTGCAATGATACCGTTGTCCTCGCTCCACAGCAGAGAAAATGTTGTCTAAAATTGTAATGTAATTTCACTCTCTTTTTCTCAATCAGTTAAATGAGCTTCAGAAACGTCGTCTAGAGGAGGAAATAAGTCTGAAACAAATAAGTCTCAAGGAGGAGGAAGCCAAACAGTTGGCTAAACAGGAGAAAAAGAAATATGAAAATGCTAGAAAAGAAGCTGAAAATTTGAAGGAATGTGCTGAAAGAGAAGCTGCGGAAAGAAAAGATGCCGAGATGAGAGCCTCCCGCGAAACAAAAGAAAAGGAAAATCTCGAAAGTGCCTTGAACGGCACTTTCAATCAGTACCGTCACTTCACATGGGAGGAAATCACATCTGCCACATCATCATTTTCTGAAGAACTTAAAATTGGTAGGGGAGCGTTTGGGACTTTATATAAGTGCAGCTTTCAGCATACTGTTGCTGCTGTGAAGGTTCTACATGCTAAGGAAGCAGCCAGAACCAAGGAATTTCAGCAGGAGGTACCTCTTTTTAGCTGAGAATATGAGTTTGGATAATTACATATAACCCCCTGAGGTTTTCTCCAATTATGAAATAGACACCTTTACCTATTGAACTATCCCTGTTTCTATGAAATTACAATTACCACCATTCAGGTTTGATTTAATCTTAAAAATAGAACTGGCATATGCCCCAGTTAATAAACCGGTAAAAGAAATAGAAAAGCTATGTATGTTAGTTTCAGGTGGTTAATGTAATTACAATAGATGCAAGTACTTTTTTTTTTTTTTTTTTTGGTAATGGATAAAATACAAGCCCTTTTTTCATTTTGTGTAATCGAGACAAATTGTAGTTTTGATCCAAATACAAGGAAAAAGTATCCCTGAATCTATTAAACTTGCAATACCACTCAGATCTGCCTCATGTGACAAGTAGAAGTAGACAAACCTTAGCTTTTCTTTCTCTTTTATTGTAATTATCCCTGTAAACAACATAATTCAGATTTCTAACTCTGAATCTCGCCTCTTCACTCATTTACAGTTGGAAATATTGAGCAAAATCCGACATCCACACTTGCTGATTCTTCTTGGTGCATGCCCAGAACACAGTTGCCTCGTATACGAGTACATGGAATCCGGAAGTCTTGAAGACCGTCTAACAAGAAAAAACAACACCCCCCCACTCCCCTGGTTCGACCGGGTTCGAATCGCATGGGAAGTAGCTTCAGCCCTTGTCTTCCTCCACAACACGAAGCCGAGGGCCATAATCCATCGGGATCTAAAACCCGCAAACATATTATTGGACCGTAATAATGTGAGCAAAATTGGAGATGTCGGCCTCTCGACTATGGTCAACAAAGACTCTCTCTCTCCAACGTCTGCCACCGCTCCAGTCGGCACTTTGTGCTATATCGACCCCGAGTACCAAAGGACCGGGGTGGTCACTCCTAAGTCGGATGTCTATGCCTTCGGGATGGTTGTTTTGCAGTTGCTTACTGCAAAACCGGCTATTGCCATTGCTCATAACGTGGAGATTGCTATGGAGAATGACCGTTTGATGGAGGTATTGGATCCCGAAGGGGGTCCATGGCCAGTTGAGGAGACGAAGGGTTTGGCTCTTGTGGCTTTGAAATGTACTGAACTTAGGGGAAGAGATAGGCCGGACTTGAGGGATCAAGTTTTACCCTTTCTGGAGAAAATGAAAGAAATTGCTGAGAAAGCTCGGAAGTCGGCTTTAATTTGTGGGCCGCCACCTCCTAAACACTTTGTGTGCCCGATTCTTAATGTATGTACATATTTTCTCCTTTTCTTGTGTGTGGGGTGGGGGTTAATTACGGTTGAGGGATGATTCTGGAAATGCCCTTGAGATTTCCGGGGTAATGAAATGAATCATGTATCTATTGAAATTACAATTACCACCCTTGAGGTTTGCTTTTTGTCTTACAAGTAGCACCAGTTGTTAGTTACTTCAGTTACTGGAAAACCTCTATTTATTGGTGCTAGGGTGTAATTGTAATTTCAATAGATTGATGGAAGAAAAAATAATTACCAAAAAGCCCTTGAGATTTACCTGAACTAAAAGAAAACTCTGCAACTCTTTAAATTACAGATACCACCCTTGATTATTCTTTTGTTTTACAAATAGTGCCTGCAGTTAATTGCTCCAATAGCAATAAACCCCTCAATGTGTAAGTCTTAGGGGGCAATTGTGATTTCAATAGATACAGGGTGTTGGGTAAAGTTAGAGTTAATCATGCTCAAGAAGTGGTTTTAGTTTGGTGGATGAATAAACAAGTGAACTTTGCGTTGCAGGAGGTTATGACTGAGCCTTGTGTTGCTGGGGATGGGTATACGTACGAGCGGGAGGCGATTGAGAATTGGCTTCAGGAGAAAGATACGTCTCCCATCACTGATTTACCGTTGCCGCATAAATCTCTAATACCCAATTATGCTATTCTTTCTGCAATTATGGAATGGAAGTCTAGAAAATGAACATAATTTCAGATGTTTTATTATGATTTTGTTATGAAATTTTTTTTCTTTTTCTTTTCTTTTTAACCTTTTCCCGTGTAAATGCTTCTTTTAGTTTTAGATGCTTCAAAATGTATGAAGCAGAGGAGGGTAGTAAAGAACAACTGTACTTAATCATGAAACCTGGAAAAAAGAAAAGAAAGAAAAACAAAAACACGGTTTGATCTCTTGTTCTGAGTCCTGAGGACTGTTTATTGGTTCTTTCTCTCATCGTTTTTCTCGGGGTTGTATTTTGCTGTTTGTATTTGTAATTAAGTGCTTCTATCCATAATAGCCTCAAACATGTCTTCGACATAATTTCTATATTTAAGTTTCCTTTTTGGAAAATATATTGAAGATGCTCTGAAGAAGTCTCATTAAACTTTTAAAATGCTGAAAAGCAAGAGACATGCGAACAAATTAAACAGTAAACTATTTTGACTCAGGCATGCAGAAAGTCAAACAGTTGAGCACTGGCCAAAGAAGATTATCTTCTATTCAAATCCTTGTATATAGGCACATTTCAGAATTTTGACAATGTAAATGCATCATTAAGGATCTGTTCCTTTAAGGAGATTTAAGGTTGTTTTGTAAGTTCTGATAGAAATGGAAAACAAATTTATACTTAATGTTAATGGATTGAGACACTCAACAGTGTCATCTGTTGTTGCGATAGCTATAAGCTGCAGCAAGAATAGCAAATATGTCATCAGATGGGCTATGGAGAATTTAATTCCAGAGGGAGGCAATGGAAAAGTTTGCTTCAAATTGTTACATGTTTTTCCCGAGATACGTAAAGTTCCCACTCCCTGTAAGTCGTGTCTTTCACTGATACCGATGAGTTATGTTTTGTTGTTAATAGAAGTAAAGTGATTTTCGCTATATGGTTACTGCAGAAATTTCTAGTTTGTTTCATGCGTAAGAGTGTTCGTTAATCCTTAATCTTTTAGGACAGTGGGAACTGGAATCCTAATTTCAGTAGTAAGAGACGATATTGCAGCTGCTTTCAGAAAGGAAGTGGAATGGAAAACAAGTGAAAAGCTTCTTGCCTACAAGATGTTTTGCATCAGGAGAAAGGTTTTTCTTGAAATATATATTTTTGATACTTTATGTAAAGCAGTTAGCCCGAATTCTTGGTTATTGTTTGGTCGCCATAGGTTCAAGTTGACGTTGTACAGATCGAGTCAGATGATATTGAGATTGCGTTATCTGAGGAGATTGCTAAATGCAATATCAATAAGCTGGTCATTGGAGCCTCGTCTAATGGTGATATCTTTTCAAGGTAACAAGTCGATAATCTAAACTTGAAATCAAGAATAAACGATGATGTAAAGAATCATTAATCACATATTTTATGTGATTACTTATTACATACCCTGACGTTTGCTCCAATTATTAAAAGCCCTCTACCGAAGTGTCAGGGTAAATTGTAATTTCAATAGATAAGAGGGGTATTGACCAAAAAATAAAATAAAATAAAATAGATAAGAGGGGTCTTCCTGCAGTTGAGTCAAACCTCGAGTGGATTTTGATAATTATCCCCATTAAGCACGACAATTTATCTGATGAATAGAACAGTTCTTACTGGTTGCCTAGGGGACGAAGTTTGTGTGCAAGAATCTCAGAAAGCTGCCCAAAATTTTGCACTGTATATGTTGTTTCTGAAGGAAAATTGTCCTCAGTGCGCCCTCCCAATGGGGACACCATCGCCGGTGGTTCTTCCAGATCAATCAACTATTTGTCAAGCTATAAACTTAACTTCAAAACAGGTACAATTTCTTATAAATGTCTATTTATATTAAAACACTACTTGATCCGCTTTGAGGTCAATTCTGTGTTCTTTCATTTCTTAGAGTGGGATATGCCAACCATGGTCCTTGATATGATTAACAGAAGAACAAATCCAAGTGACAGTAACGAAGGTGAGGACGATGGAATTTCTAGCTGCAGCAGCTCAGATATTAATAATCAAAAGAGTAGCGACTCTATTGTGAGAAGCTTGACAAAAGAAAACCGATTTCCAACTACTGATCAATCTCCTTCTTCTACAGAATTTTCACCTGGAAGTTGGGTAATATTTTTCTTAACTACTCTTATTTCTGAATTAAAATAGAGTAACTACTCTTTATGATTCGTAACTTTTGAGCTCAGACTTATTTGTGTAGAAAATAAATATCTTCGTCATATATCTGCTATTCAAGAACAGATGTGCCTGTAGTAGAAATTAAGTCATTACACGCTTTGTACATAAAACTATTTTTGATTGCCGCTTGCATTGATTACCAGTAGTTTCGAAAAATTTGAATCGTATTCCTACATTAGGGTTTTATCTTGTGTCATTTTTGCAGGTTAATATCAACTCGGAGCTAGAACAGTTTAGAATGGAATTTAAACGTGTACATGTATGCAGCAAAAGCTCAAACTGAGGCCGTAGATTCCTCTAGAAGGTATCCACTCTTTAGCCTCGGTTAGTTTTTTCTTTCATTCTCATCGTGTTTTCACTTTCTCGGGATGATTTTTTATATATTCATGTTTAAACTAAAAATATGACTCAAGAGCAAGTGAAAATATTGAAGGGACATGCTCTGAGGTTTGGCATAATCACACAAACTTCCCCTGATATTTGAGATATTACAAAAACTCCCGTGACACGCACTTAGGTTTTGACTTACGGATGTGATTGTTGTCATGGATTTTAAAGTCAAACATTAATCAGTAAGTGCTAAGGGCAAAATAGGGTACTTAGAAATATGTAACATAAATCTATCGACTGAGTTTGGCTTACGCATGCAATTACAGTCGTGAATTTAAAATCAAACATTAACGATCAAGTCCTGATGGAAAAATGGGAAATTTTTATTAAAAAAAAAATGAGGTATAAATTCATTGATTCAACTGTAATACAAATTGTTTGACCGGGAAGCTTTTGTAATTTCTCAAATCTGAAGGGAAGTACACGTACGTAATTAGACTAAACCTCAAGATTTGTCAATACAATCATCCCGAAATTAAATTGTTAGATCTTAAAACAATATCTAAATGCAATAGACAATAGTATAATTTGTGGTTCCTGGTTATTTCCTGTTATCCCTCATCAATCACATGGTATCTTCTTAATCTGAGATTTAATAAGAATTACAAAAACACACTGTAGAGGCCTTATATAGAATGTCAATCTTCTTTCAGCTAAATGATCTTCATCAGCACCGGTTAGAGGAAGCCAAAGAGTCAAGTGAGCAAGGAAACTCGCCTATCTTGTAATCTATGATGCACAAACACTTTCAAAAATATCAACTTTCAGTATCGCATGGGGCATTTCTCACGCAATAAGTTTAAGAAAACAACCTGCACTATCATATTCATATCGTGTTTATTTTGTATTCCCGTACTTGTAGTCCTTACATCTGTTGATGAATATTTCTATTTTGTATAGAAGTGTATAGATGCGACAAAACTTTAAGCTAGAAAACCTATTGCTTGCAGACATTAATGGTGTCCTAAATACATAAATTTCAGTAGGTATACTATACACTTTGATGTTGAGTCATGAGTAAAATATCTGTCCTACGTGACTTCTTGATTTGATTGCTTTAAAATGATATTTTAGTTGCAAGTAAATAAATTCATAAATTGAAAAATCGTTTTTCATAATTTGTTAAATTTACTTCACGAAATATAATTTTGCATTTGTGTTAACATTAACAATCACCTTCCCTTTTCAAATAACAAGAGTTAATATTGGGGCAAATGCTTCGTTAATCCGAAGAATCCGAAGAAATTACGACCACCATCAATTGATATAACTTAACAATTTGGTATTATATTAGTTTAATAAAAAAAATTTAAATTCGAGTCTTTAAAAACGCAGCTATCATTGATAGAAGAGTTTTACAGACAGCTTAAATAATTTATCTTGGCTCGACCCATGCATCAGTGTATCATGTTTTATGATGAGTGTTATATTTATCATCTATCATGAATTATACGCAAACAATTCATAATTTACTAATTGTTGGGTATTATGTCGAATATCTATAATGTGAAAGATTTACGTGTATTGCTATAGCCACATCGTTGCATTCGTATTCATACAATTTTGCCGATCAGATTTTACTGATTATTATATGATAGTTGCTTTCTTCGTCAGAACCCACCCACCACCGAGCCCAACCAGATAAAGGAAAAGCACTGAAAATTTCAACCGTCTTTTTGTCTAAAAATCTGTGCATGAAACAGAGCAACATTATTTCTGCACTTACAAAACACACTCGCTTTGCTATAAGGTTATGTCATGTAAACCTTGGTAGCATCAAAAAGAAGACAAACTAGAATATTCTGGTTCTGTAATAGTCATTAAGAGCATGAATACCACCATACTTACCCCAATAACACATTCCTTCTCTCTTTTTCCTTTTCTTTTTTCTTTTCTTTTTGAGTACAAAATCAGTGATATTCTTCAAGAATCCATGTCAAAATTCCACTATGATGTTAGGTAAGACTCCACATCAAAGAACCT
>JBBMKE010000007.1:6800441-6812743 GCA_037834125.1 Lippia alba
CAGTCAAAGTAAATCGCAAACCCAAACAAGAGCATATAAAGAAGTGTTGCCTTAATTCGTTATTTTATTCAAAGATTTTCTGTGATTACATAAGGAAAAGTCCAAAGCGGATATTACAATCGGCTTTCTAGGGCACTATTCCTAACAAACCTCGGTCAATAAGTGCCTCATCCCTACTAACTCCACCCCTCCGCGGTGTAGAAGTGCTCGGCATCGCCGGCATGCTCGCAGTGATTAGCAATTGAAGTATGCAATATGATAAAGCTACCTAGCGGCTCAGAGCCGATTGAAACAGGAGATATGTCGGACCAAGAAAGATTTCGCTCAGCTAGCAGTTTCAGAACAGATAAACACCCCAATTCTTCCCACTTCTTCACTGAGTCAGGTGAGATTGTACTCGAACCACGGTCAACTAACCTAGCTCGAGCTCTCCTAACTTGTCCTTCAGGAATAACCCACTTCTCGGGGACACCCCACGAGTCGCCCTTCGTATTTCTAATAAATACAAAGCGATTCTTCCAAGTCCTGTCGTAAAGAGTATCAGCATCTAGCGAGGAGTATCTCTCTGAGGCATAGCACAAAGGTATCCAGCGTCTGCCCCGTCGGCAGCCGATCGACTAGACCGTTGAGTCTTATAGAACCTTGCAAAGTTGGTCACTGAAGGTTCCTCTCCCAAGCATGCCATGATCATGATAAAACAGTGGATTATCACATAGAGCTTAGGTGCCAATTGACTCAAACTAACTCCCGTAGCCTTGTATAACTCAAGTGCATCCGGCCCAATCGGGAGTCGAAAACCGCAGATAAATGCATCAGTGTATATCGCTATAGTACCATCGGGCGGTGAAGTGACCCTCTCATGAGGCATTGGTCGTATAATCTCAAAGAAATCTGGAATATAAAATGTGCTCTTCAGCTCGTTAAATCCGAATCACTTATTTTAGATGAAATATCAGATGGGTCGAAACAAACTTCTTTCTTCTTAGATATGGTATCAACGGCCCTGGCGGCCTCGTTCATTGCCTCCACTATAGTGTTCCCTTCGGCCCCGACGGCCTCAAAACCAACACTCGAGCTCTCAACAGCTTCCTCAATACGAGCTCCCCTCTCGTCACTCATATCAACTCCACTATTCAACTCCGACGAATAGGGGTTGTAATAAGGAAAGCATCTCGACATACATCCAACCCAAACAATTCGAGAAAATTAACTAAATGAGGGAGCTGGGAAATTACCTCAACAATACTAGAATTTCGAGCAGCACCCCTTCCTCTCTCGAGTAAATCCGAGATCTCTCCTTCCAACCAAACTCCAAGCAGCAAGCAAATATACCAACTCAAACAAACGAGGTCCAAGCTGGCTGCCACAATTATTTCTTCTCAACAATTAAACCTGCGACCAAACCAAGTAAGGCTTAATTAAGGGCATTTCATCATCAATGCACCGCTAATACTCTATGATCAACATGCAATCTCCCAGATTCTGCATAAAGTTTCAAAGAAATTCATGCTCCATGATTACACAATTGGATATGCAAGCTGTAATCACCACGGTGAGCCAAAATAAAAATAAAAATAAAAATCGTGACAGCTACGCAAGAATTCGAAGAACATGAGCCTCCATTTAATATCCGGGCAAATCTATGAAATAACAAATGGAGTAATATGAAGAAATGGAACAAACTTTTTCTCAAATAAAGGGAAGTGGGGACCGCCACCACTAATCACCATTTCAAGAATCTGCACGGATTAGCAAAAGGAATTTTTAATCCCACAAATCATTTACCATTGTAATCATCACAATGAATAATGAGGGGATTAAACATTTTCCAACTACAGGAGCATCTCAGCAAAGATGGAAGAATCTCACAAAGTCCATTACAATTAAATACGAATTACCCTAAAATGGGAGCGTGGAAAGCTGAGATTGTCTGGATTGAAGATAGCGAAAAACGTAGAAAACTCACCGGAAAGTATGGAGATTGCACAGATCCGGGACCTGTTCACGCTGGAGTTCTCGAAGCAAACCGAGACGCAAACAGGCCGACGGCAACTTCAGAGCGAAGACGGCCACCGGAAATCGTAGCTCGCTCGAGGCCGACCGAAAAAGCTTGAAGATAAACACGACGTCCTAGACCTGGACCGGATCTGATCTCTCGAGAGCTTGACGATACGATTACAGAATCTATCTCCAAACCCGCCGGAAAAGTTGGGGCAAAAGCCGACAACCTTGGAGAAAGAAAGAAACTCGTCGGGTAAAATGGAGCCTCGCCGGAAAATGCACAGTTCAGAGTTGCCTTTGCCAAGATCGCACAGATCCGAACTAGGAAACTTAAAAGTCCTCAAAATCCCGAAGCCTCACCTCACCTTACAAATCCGAAAAATCTCCAAAAGCATACACAGCTCCAGCAAGATGCTCAAACATGTCGGCCTCGATTCTAACTGGAAACCTGCAGACACGGAGATTCGTCGGTTTTGTTCCAGATCTGGTCCGTCGGAGCCTGTGGAGTCGCGGCAAGCTTGACCTAAACCACTCAGAACCTCACCGTCACAAAACCCCAGAGCTGCCGAAAATGGGACTTCACCGCAAAGCCGCTGCTGCCGTGAATGAAGCACCACCGAGGTTAACAGCAAAGGTTAACAGTTCTTTGCCAAAAAAAAATATATATATGAATAGGGCTTTGGGTAATTTGAAATTGAGAATTACAATGGTAATATGGTGAAAAAAGCTAAAACCCTAGTTGAATTTCTTGAAAATTCAAAAACCCTAAAATAAGGGATATTTCGGTAACAAAAAAAAAAAGAGCTCGAAAATTACTTAAGTTTTAAAGCTCGACACTCTTGCTCCCACGAGCACCTCGCACTCTTTGTACTCGAGGAGCGGGAGGGCAAATGATAATGCTAAAATTAGTTAAGTAAAGTCCTCGTTTTGTAGACTAGCCAAGGTCCTCGTTTGTAAGAGTGCTCGTCATAAGGCCTCGCACGTGACCAGGACTAGTGCTCGTCATAAGGCCTCGCACGTGACCAGGACTAGTGCTCGTTTCGTAAGCGCTCGGCGTGTAAGTGCTCGCTCTTTGAGCACCTGACACGAGCTCGACATCAACGGTTGCCACTATACTTCAACTGCCGCACGTTCCACGTACGTGGCCCGCAATCCTCGCTCCCACGAAACCAGGACGAGCTCCCGGTGGCTCGGTATAAAAGCTGTCCCTCTCATCAGAACAAGGACACGCACACAAACATACCGAACCTCTGCCGAAATTTCCACCTAACTGCTCCCGATCCAAAAACAATCCAATCAGACCAAGAACCCACACTCAATTGATTCGTCGGAGATTCAAAGCTGATCACACACTTCGTAGGCGACCAATTTCCGGCGTTATCAGTCACCAAACTCAAATTAATATGCTTTTGTAAGCGTCAAAGTACTCATATCACAACTTGGATTGAGGTTGCTCAAAGAATCCATCAAGAACATTTATTACTTGAATTTTTCTCAACATCAATTTCATTAGGATTTAGGACTTTTTTATTTCCTTTAGTTTGTTGGTTTGCTGGGAAATCTACTTTATTCCCTTTAATTTGTTGGTTTGCTGAGTCGAGAATCTACTTTATTCCCATAACGCATGTGAAGGAACAATAATTGTAGCGACGATGGGGCCCATGATGTGTACTCGGCTCAATTATTTCAAGTGGTTGTCGATCTCCCCTTTCCACATAAATAAATTTGTGAGTGTTTTATCAGAGCTTGAGTTTAATTATTCTCTCTCTATTTTCCTATCATGCACTTCCGCAAGCCATAATGCTTAGATACAACTCAACAATAAACGGAGAACTCATATTAGAATCCGAAAAACAAAAAATTCAAGTAGGCATTAAGGGTTCGATTACATATTGAAGCCGTATTACTCATAGGAGTTTAGCTTATATAGGTTTCAGACCATCTCAAGCGACATAGTTATTTGCAAATTCGCAAGTTTTTCTTTTTTAAGATAAAAATATCTACACTTGTTTTAAATTAATACATGTATTCATTTTTCGTATCCAAGCTCGAGCTTTAGTGTTTCACTAGAAGACAATAAAACTATAAAAATATATTTAACTATTTTAAAATTAGCTTTTTTTTTTTGGTCAGGATTTTAAAATTAGCTTTTATATCCCTATAAAACCTCATGAATTGAATTAAACCTTTTTCTTGGTGAATTACACTTGATGACTTGAATTTCTTATTGAACCTAAAAGATATTATAAAGCTAATTTAATAACTAAATATTGGGCCTTTTGGAGTAAAAGCTTAATATAAGATTTTTTTAAATTTACATATTTATTGGAAAGATAATTAACCTTCATAATTTAATGTATGAAATTAAAGTGAAAAAATTCATGTCCATCACCCAATCTATTGTGTGTGTGTGTGCGCGCGCAAACATTGATATATACGTGCAACGTCATCATATAACATGAAAATAATTGACAAACTATATGCATTTTCTCAGACTTTGCATTCCTTGAAGGGTCAAAAGAATGATCATACACCTGGTGAAGCCATATTTACAGGTACCTTTATTCAACATTAAAATGAGAAAGAATTGATATCCGATTCAATTAAGGAATGTAATACATGGGATTCGACAGCTTAAACGAACTGTTTGATACAGATGAACCCAGCAAATCACTCCATTGATCTCCAGAATTACCCACAATGCGATAGCCTTCTTCAACCAGCTCGTCTCTCTTATCTAACTTGTACTTAGTCGCATTCTTCACATGATCCTCGGGAGACCTGCACAGTTTCAACGGACATAGTTTATTAATTAAAATTTTAAATGTAAATGCGAAATAAAAATTTGGGTGGATTATAGTCGAATCCCATGAGGTTTGGCTTAGTTACAGCTAAATATTACCAAAACCCCCTCAGGTATGTATGTGACCACCGAGCAAACTCATAATCACATTAAGTGCCATTAGGGCTTTTGAGAAGCCGTGAAATCATTAATGTACTTCCAAGAAATGCCACTTTTCACCAAATTTTTCCGGACCTTGTTTCCATTTAGGTTTACATGTAAGTTTATGAAGTAATCTAAGAAGGGTAAATGTAATATTCTGAATATGTCAAGGTTGGTGTAACATATAATATATGATCATTTTACATCTATTTGAACATTTTAGTGATCTGACTAATTACTCTGGCTATTGTTAGGTCATGGACATGATTACATATATGTAATTCACCATAACATGCAAATTAAATCAAGAAAGTGGCTTCACAAACAAGAGATCAAAACCAACCTTAGTATGAGTTTGTCCCATTCTTGAATTCCAGCTCTATGCAAGTTGTCCACAGTAATATTTCGGTGCCTTTCACTTCTGCCAGTGAGCAAGATAACCTTGAATCCCAACCTTAAAACCTCCTCATAAAGCTTCAAACTAGACTCTATCGCACGAGCCATTCCCATCTCAACCCATTTGTCAAATGCCGTAGCATCAAAAACCTCCAACCTATATTACCAATACACAGAAAGAAGCAAAAGAAAAGTTCATAATCAACACTACTAAAAAAACCTCGAGACTCCAATTAGAAATGTACAATGCATAGAGTGGAAACGCACACACAAGAATAGAAACACGACCATATCCACAATTAATATAATCATGTCCATCATGGTGTGACACCGTTGGTGTCCTAACGAAAAGACGCAACACACGCACAAGCACAACCTCAAATGCAGTAATGCAGAATTTCTATGCAGAGTTGATGACAGTTTAAGCCATCAACAAAAATGACAGCATTACTGAAAACAGGTATACTAAACCACAAACACGGTCATATTACTAATCCATCAATGATAACTATGCAACTACGATATAAGAATTATAGCTGATACTCTCGAATCAATTAGTAGATCGGATGAGATTTAGAGTTATCTTGATAAAATATCTTAGTTCAAGAGGGTTGATTTTTCGTGTAATCACGTTCCCGAAACAAATCATTTTGGTGTTAGTCGATTTTTTGGCTAATATCAATAGAGGTGAACACAACAACACAAAACTTTTGAATCACTCATTTGAGCTACAACCGAATTCCACTCAACCCAAATGCAATCTTTTAACCTAAAACAAAAAGGCATTTCAAATCAAGATCAAATCATTCCACAGAAATCAAAACATATAACAATCCTTCAAAAAACAAGAAACAACAACATACCCATAACCATGTTCAGCATAATAAGGCAGATTAGAAAGCAGAGTCTCGTCCACATCAAAAATCCAAGCATCTTTCCCATCTCCCCTCAAATCAACACTTCTCGCAAATCTTTCAGCATCTTTAGAAACCCTTTCAAGATCATCTCCATACCCCTTTCCCACCATATACTCCTTCACATAATCACCACACTCCTCCGGAATCGTCTTCCACCGGCTTAAATTGTTAGCCTCCACGGCGGCCCTCCAGAAAGAACACCGCGATTGAACTTCTTCAAGAGGCCATTTCCCCAATTGGGCTTCGTCGATTAGGGGCAACTGAATTATCTCTTCCGACAAACACGCGAAGGGGAAAATGGTCAAGAAAAGGAGAACTCTTTTCATGAAACTCATCACGATAATGGTTTTGAATTGCAAAGGTGTCTCTTTTATATGGTCAACTAACAGGCAAATGGATTAAGGGTCAAGGAAGGAATAAATTATTGGTGGGTTTTCTTGATTTTCTCAAGAAATGCTTTGCTTGATGTTAACAGGAAAATCCTTTTGAAGGGTTTCTTGTTTCTGTTGTTGGGTTTTATCAGGGCTTGGATTTCGGAGGGGTATATATATATGTGTGTGTAATAAATGTATAATAATAAATGATATAGCCATTAAATGTCCATTAAATGTCTGAAGCTGTTGGTGCGTGGTCGGCCAATCAGATTGCTTCGAAAGGTGTGGACATTAAGTTTGTTATGTCACCGTCCATGCGTCTTTTTCTTTTGTTTTTAAACAAAAATATATTCTTTTTTAATTATTATTTTGGATTTTTTTGTTTTTGGTTTGGTTTAAGCTTGATTACGTTATAAGGTTGCATTTTATTCAACTTGGTATTACTTCAATATGATTTGGGAGGTGGCATTTGAGCTGTTACATGCTTTTGGAGTCCAAACTCCAAAATTGTGTAGATGAATTTGACTTCCTCAAACGTAGGCAAGCATTCGCCGTCCATCGAATATAGACACAAGATTTTAGATTAAAATTTATGGCAACTGGGAATAGGTGCAACATATAAGTTGGGTATAATTCTCATAACTCTAGATTTTACCTTTATACATAAGGTATTAATTGTGGAGATTTGGAATTAAACGACTGCTCTTAATTTATGACAACAATTTTACTTGCAATATCGTAATTCCACAATAAATCTTACGGTACATTCATTATGGAGATCATCATGGTGACCAATGTAGCAAGAAAGTAAAACAATGGTGTAAAAGTTGTCATTTTAAAGTTGTGATTAAACACTAAAAATGTTGTGTTTTGATCTCTTTTATTAAAAAAAATCAATTATTACAATAAGTTTCAAAAATCATAACTGACTTCACATCCTCCGAGGAAAGGTCCCAACAAATGAAATTGCAATCCAAATTGTGGCTCAATTTAGCCGAGCAATCCATCCTGCTGGTAAAATGTCTCAAAACATGTTCGAAATTAACCTCCCAAGGTTTGTGTAAAAACTATAGGCAATAAAAAATGATGTTGCCCAAGGGGATGTGTGTCGATATCAACTATATTAACAAGCCCAATAACGACCTTCAAATTTATTTCAACTTTGATTTTTCGAAGCCACAAATTCCAAGCTAATTCAAGTCCCACACGAAGGCAGCTAAACGCTGCTTCTTTAAAACACTCACATAACAATTTAAATTAAGCCAATCCGTCGGGGGATGTTTCCAGGTTAGCATATGACAATCGGTTTAATTTTGGTAGCTTAGCATATGACAATCGGTTTAATTTTGGTAACTTATTTACGTACCTTAAATTTTACAAATCAGGAGCAAGCAATTTAATACAATTCAAATAGGTATTTAGAAGAACTCTCCTAAATTGATAAAGAAATTTATTTTTGTACGTTCTCATAATCTGAATAATTGCCAAGAAAATAACATTCCAAGAGCAGTTCGGAGGAAGAATATTACAAAAAATCCTAGCCAATTTAACTTTAATCCAATCGGCCTCACCAATCCTATCGAATTCAAGTTTTTGAGTGGGAATGACAATGAAATCCCACCAAATTAGAATTAGAAGAATTAGACTAATCGTAGTCAAAGATTTAGTGGAACTCAATCTCAAACTCATAAAAACTAACCCCTTCTCTCTCTCAATTACCTAATGCTCTTGGTATACCTTATTTTTTTGTACTAGCTATAAGAATCTTTCACTTCAAAATTTGTTGGTTAGTAGTGCAACATCGTTAGTAGGACGACAATTGGATGAAGAGGGGCAAACTTCGTGATCGGAGTGGAACCAAAGTTCACAAAGATAATGAAAATTTGAATGTCTCGGATTTTTTTTTTTTTTGGTCCGTAATGTCTCGGATTTAATTGATAACGCTCTTAGTATACCTTCCTAAAACCATGAGGAAGCAAATCATGGAGATTCCTCTATGGATCACAAAGCTTCTAATTTCCTTTAGGATAGAGTGTTAATTATTTATCACCTGCTCTGAATATAGCTTGTGATGAATTAGATCTTAATCAAATCAAGTCCTAATTAAATTGATGAATTAGATTTCAATCCAATCCATAATTTTGAATTGGAGCCTAAAAGGCAGGGTACCAAGTGCCGACAGATTTAATAACATTGCATCAAGGAAAAGTTGAACAATAGGGTTAAATGTGCTTATCGAAAAAAACATGGACTGAAATTGATAAAGCCTATAGTCATACGGACCAAAATGCAATTTTCTCAGATTTAAAATCCAAGATTTTTGGTCCTTCACTTGTTAAGAAGTGAACAATAAACATTTTGACAATGGAGGAGGACTCATAATCAACTAAGAAAAATTAATCCTACGATTTTGTCTCGCCGTCAATGCCAGCAGTCGAATAGGCGATGTCGTTCCAGTTCCAGAACAGCTGTTACAACGACAATCCGGGGTACCACGAACACAATAGATTGACTCAATGTACTGATATCCGCGAATACCAGGATATATTGCACCAACTATTTCCCGGTCGAACTTAAGTAAGATTCTTGAAGTGTTGGAAGCAAGGTCGACTTGTAAAACACTCCCAGGGGACTCCAATACCAAAGATGCATCCTCCTCATCGGCACCATCCCAGACAACATTAACAACAGAGAAATGCCTCTCGGTCCAGATGTTACGAACTCTGCGCAGCTGGGCAAAATTGATCTCATAAATAGAAGAAACTGCCCGCAAAAGATTGACTTCGTACTTGACGAACCACTCCGAATAATCCCTTTTCACCTCGAAAATGAAGAATTTAACATTCGGAGCACGACTCAAGACGAAATACAAGTGGCCACCGGATTCCCCGAAGTAGTAATCTTGTTTACTCCTCCAGCCATAGTGGTGATTCAGCTTAGGCATTTTATTGAACACCTGACGCTCAACATTGTAATACAGGGACTCTTCATTCCGAAGACACATCCAATGAACCGAACCGTTCCAATACACACCGTCCGAAAATTCAACACTCGCCATAGAGGACTCACCGCATGATCGCCAACAATGACTCTCCGACGAATATACTTCGATCTGAAACCGAAAGTCGCCTTCCAATTTCCAGACGCAAACAACTCTGTAGTGATGGGACCTGACGGGATCAAAGGCTAAACTCATTCCACAAATCTCATACTTCAAAACCTCATTTTTCTGGACTTGTGGGAGCTCCAAACTACATTTGGTGGTCGGATTGTAGACATAGTATGTATGATCACTCCGGCAAAGCACCAGTCCATTGGAAGAATGCAGAAGTCTGATTCGAGTAGGGTTTTTCCCTTTCTTCCTGAGGCGTAAGGGTGATTTTCCCGCGCGGAAGGAGACGAACTCAAACCTTTCATGATCGTTGGAGGATGGGCGAACCAGGATTTCGACACCAATCGAAAGCGAAGGAGAGCTTTTATGGGAAGGTGAAAGAGGATTGTTGACAAGAGATGATCAATGGAGGCGATAAATTTAGCCGATTTTCTTGAGTTCTCCATCGCCATGTTCATGGGGTTGCGTTTTCTTCAAAGGTTTGATCTTTCAAATTAGGGATTAAGAAAACCTCGTCAAATTAGGTTTAATGTTTTTCATCTTTTTTTTTTTTTTTTTTTGGGTCTAACGGAAGCCCAGGCTAGGCAATTTTTTCATCTTAATGCTTAGGTTTTTTCTTAATTAAGCTGGTATAGGCATCGATCGTAAAAAGAAAAATTCACTAGCAAAACTAAATCAAAAAGAAGTTTGCCTACATATGAGAAAATTATTAGAAATGTTTAAATATTAATAATACTCTTATTTGAAATTTTTAAGCAAAAATTTTATTTTATTTTATTTTATTAAAACCAACAAGGTGCCGTAGGGCTTTTCACCGAATACCTTCCTCATATATAACCAATCGCCAATATGAAAATACAACCAAGTATTCATGATCCACGGATCAGAAATGCTAGACGAACAAAAGTGCCTACGGAAGAGAAAAACAATGAAGAGGGAAAAATGAGCTAAACTACAACTAATCAAGAGATCCCGCAAAATAACATCAATCACAAAATAAGAGATGCAGCAGTTAGTCCAGCTCAGGCCCCTCTTGCTATGCGAAGTTATTGGATCAACCATTGGCCTTAACCAAAGGCGCCCAGACCTCCGAGCTGTGATGTACAAAGCAACGATCATCACGCAATGACTGAACTCATCAACATCGTTAGCGTCCTCAGGGCAACCATATGTGTACGATTGGTATCGGGACAAAAGCACCAAAAATCCGTCAATTCTTAAATTACTAACTGGCCAACGAACGTGACCGTCCCCCTTCCACCAGCTGAGCCGCAACATCCATCTCCACCAAACCTGAAAAACATCACCTAACCCCTTCCGGCAAAGATCAGTAGCACTATAATCTAAAAGGAATCTCCCACCATTATTAACATTACAGTTGACCAAGTCCTTAAATAACAAAAGATCCAGAGGGCACCTCGAATCATGAACTAAAGTGTAATAACTCCAATTCCATCTCTTGTCTTGTATAGCCTGTGACAAACCAAAACCCCTTCCCGGATCAAGTATTTCAATGCCGATACTATACCAGGCAATATTAGGAATCTCATCCATAAAAAATTTACCAATATTAAAATTACCCATCACGCACAAAAACAGAGTCAAAGGCGGAAAGATGGAAGCTCCCATTTGTCTAGGCTGATAAAAACTCTTAATTCTGGGAACATAGGGTCCTGTAAGAAGGAACATTCCTGTTGGGATTTTGAGGCAATATTAGCAAGAAAGTCTGCCGCTGCTTTGCGCTCCTTGAAAATATGAGACATGTGAACCTATTTCCCTTGAACAAGCTGTTTAAATTGGTTAATCAAGTGCTGAACACCCAACTCACCATAACAGCCCCTCGCAATGATGTCTGTGCTGATTTTCAAATCCAATTCCAACCACAAATTTTGAAAGCCTAGATCATTAGCTCTTCGAACTCCCTCAACCAATGCTATCAACTCAGCCATATTATTTGTGGAAACACCAATACCTTTGCTAAACGCGTCGATGATCGTCCCATGGTTATCCCGTAAGACACCACGAATCCCAGAAAGGCCTGGGTTACCCTTAGACAAACCATCTGTGTTGATTTTAATCCAAAGTGGAGGCGGCTTCTGTTGGAATTCGTCGGGCCCAACGCAGCGGAAATTAAAATTTTTGGGGATAATAAAATCATTTTTATCGGAATTCCAATTAAGATCACCTTTGATACGAAATTTACGATTTAATCAAGAGAAGTAAAATCCAAATACCTCTCTCGCTTCCGGTTGATGGCGATGATATGAAGGTTTTCCAAAACCTACCCGGTTCTCTTCTATCGATCTTCTTCAAGAATCCCACGCGGAATTCCTCTAAGGTAGTCCACGACCCGTAATTGAACAACTATTCAATTAGCACACTAGAACACTAATTAGATATTGATTATCTAATAGCGTTCTCAATACAATATTGAGAAGTGAGAGATGAGAGAAAAAGAAGTCTGTAAAAACAGAAGAGAAGAAAACAACGATTAATTCTGTCTTCTCACAAATCTGTTTAAATACTAAACCCTAGGTCCAAAACCTTATGGGCTTTAG
>JBBMKE010000007.1:6813988-6826296 GCA_037834125.1 Lippia alba
ACAAATTGCTGCTAATAAGAGTAGTTTACAAAAAGAGGCCTAAACTATTTGGCTCTTCAAGGGCACTACTCTAACAAGTGCACGAATGTTGCGTGGATCAGTAGTTGAACTTGGCTACAAGGTTACTGTAATTGAAGGTGCTTTGAGTCGAGAGGATAGAGATAGAATTATAAAAAAATTCAGGGAAGGACTGACTAACATTCTGATTTCAACTGAAATTGATTTTCTTGCGCGAAGCTTTGATCAGCCAAATGACTATTCTCTCTTCATGCTACTTTCGGTTTTTAGCATATGGTGTTTTCATTTGGGATCCTTGACAATGTGGTGTGATATCAACTTTTTATGCAGGTCAATTTGGTTCTAAATTTTGATCCTCCGGTCAAACATGATGTGCCTACTGAGCCTGATTATGAATATTACTTGTATTGGGTTGGTCGAGCACGTAAAGGTACTTTCTTCTCTCATCAATTTGAGTTGCAATTTGGCCTCTTCTAGTTTTTACTTTCCCATACATACTTCTTATCTGCAAACTAAGATGAAACTTGTTCTTTTTATCACTTTTTATCTGCAAACTAAGATGAAACTTATTCTTTTTGGTGAGCAGCGGCTGTATTCAACTTTGTTTGTGATGACAGAGAGAACATGATCATGGCCAAGATCGAGGAATACTTCAAATATCAAGTACCTGAGGTAAATTCTTGATATCATTCTTTTCTTTTACATATATTTTTGTACTTGAAATGAGTTTTCATGAATGGAATATAGCATACGAGAGTTTGTACCTTCTATTGAATGCAGGTGAAGCCATGGGATAGCGCTGAGAAATATGCCGTTGCTCTACAAAATGCAGGACTTCGACGCTGAAAAATATGTTGTTGCTCTATAAAATGCCTGAGTGCAATTTAATGCGTCTGTTCAATGCACTTTAATTTATTGATGGCGGTAGACTTATGTTGGTTAGTACGGCAATACAGCAAAAATGATGCCGTAGACTTATGTTTTGTTAGTATGACCATTGTTCTTGGCTATATAGAAACCGCGAAATCTATACTATTGAATATTTGAAAACTACATTTGATTATTTAACTTTTTATGCATTTTGATGGTGTGGAATTTTGTGAATTTTTTAATATTTTTAATCAAATAAAAAGATGTGATTGGTTGATTTTTATTTTATATATTATTTTATAATGAAAGTAAGTAATAACTAAGGGAAATAATTATCTTTGACAAGTTTGATTGATTGATATTTTGTGTTTTTTTTAAAGATTTTTAATAAATAAAAAATTATAATTGACTTATGTTTATTTTGTATATTATTTTATTATGAAAATAAATAATTATTAAGAAAAATTATTATATTTGATAAAATTCATAATGTACTTTTTTATGTGTATTTTTTCTTTTCTAATGTGTAATTCTTAGAATTTTGATTTTTTTTTAATATTTAAAAAGATTATTATTGGTAGTTCCAAAATAAATATTTTCTTATTTGATATAAATTCATTATTAATTCTTTTATGAGATATAAATTAATTTTTATTTATCCTGTTCAACAATTAGTAAATAAATTCAAGAGCTTTAATTGAGAGTCATTATAATTAATCTCTTAAAAATGAATGAATTAATTAATTGATTAAATTACTCCATCCAATTAATTAATTCTTTCAAATTTAAAATTAATATTTAATAAATTATATCTATATCTATAAAAATCACATTTGACTATTTGACTTTTATGCATTTTGATGATGTAGAATTCAGTGGGTTTTTGAGAATTTTAATCAAATAAAAAAATGTGATTGGTTGATTTTTATTTTTTATATTATTTTATTATGAAAATAAGTAATAACTAAGAAAAATAATTATCTTTGACAAGTTTGACTGAATGATAATTTGTGCTTTTTTAGATTTCAAGTAAGGATGTAAATGAGCCAACCCGGCACGCGAGCTTCCCGAGCCGAGCTCGAACCCAAACTAGTTTATTTTTGGCTCGTAACTCGCGAGCGTATATATTTAAATAAAAAATAATATATTAATTTTTATATATAAAAATACTTAAAGTATATATTTATATGCTTTAAGTATTTATATACCTGATTTTTATATAAAATTCTTAAAAAATATATATTTATTATTACTTGTATATAAATTCAATTAATATACATTATTATATATATAAACATATTAAAGTAATACAAAAAAAACTATTTTCAACTTTAAGAAATACCTTTCTAATTTAGCTCGAGCCAAGCTTGAGCCAAGAAAAATTCCAAGGCTCGGCTAGTTTACATCCCTATTTTCTAGAAAAAAATATAATTGGCTATATAGAAACTGTAAAATATATTTTCTCAATAAAAAAACTGTAAAATATATACTATTATATATTTGAAAACCACATTTGATTATTTGACTTTTTGTGCATTTTGATGATATGGAATTTTGTGAATTTTTTTAGATTTTTAATCAAATAAAAAAATGTGATTAGTTGATTTTTATTTTATATATTATTTTATTATGAAAGTAAGTAATAACTAAGGGAAATAATCATCTTTGGCAAGTTTGACTGATTGATATTTTGTGTCTTTTTAAAGATTTTTAATAAATAAAAAATTATAATTGATTATTTTGTATATTATTTTATTATGAAAATAAATAATTATTAAGAAAAATAATTATATTTGATAAATTTCATAATGTACTTTTTTATATGTACTTTTTCTTTTCTAATGTGTAATTCTTAGAATTTTAATTTTTTTAATATTTAAAAAGGTTATTATCGATAGTTCTAAAATAAATATTTTATTTTTTGATATAAATTCATTATTAATTCTTTATGAGATATAAATGAATTTTTATTTATCATAATAATCAATTATAAAATAAATTCAAGAGCTTTAATTGAGTGTCAATATAATTAATGTCTTAAAAGCGAATTAATAAAATGAATTAATTAATTAGTTGCTTAAATTATTCAATCCAATTAATTAATGTTTTCAAATTTAAAATTAATACTTAATAAATTAATATCTATATCTATATATATATTTAATAAAGATGTTTAACTTTAATTGTGCAATTTTAACCAAATAGAATTTTTTTTCTTTTTTTGATTTCTTTTATTAACAAGAAAATTTCTAATTGCCTACATAATTAAGTTGAGATTTATTAAACACAATATTAATATAAATTCCATAATTTGTGTGAATCATTTGTAATAGTTCCTTAATAAAAGATAGAGTTACTTATAAAATTAAAATTTTCATAATTTCCCTCACTGTTGAAATATTTTATGTACAAATTTTACAATATGTATCACAAATGTTTAAGATTATGTAGTGGTGCTTGCCTTGCCATGGTGGTTCAAAAATCTAGTTAGTCATATGGTATTGAGACCTGAAATTATGCATGCTAACACCATTGACTGCATAGAATTTGGGACGTTAAGATTACTGGTCATATTCTTGGAAATTTTGGAATTCATGAGCAAATTCATCGAATTCGTTGTCTCATATTTAGTAGTGAACCTAGCTTGTTTGGATTTGGACTTTTGATTTTATTTATGGCAGTGGGTTATCAGCCATATTGATCTTTTTATTGCTGGTTTGCAGATGTGGAGATGAATGATGGCAGTCAAAGCTTGAAATTCTTGAAACCCATCTGGAGGAAGCTGTAAAAGAAGATTAAGATTGGCAAAAAGAAGTATCGTGGCAAGGGCAAGATCAGAAGGAAGAAGTATCGGGCCCGGTCTAGGTCACAGCCTTCTCTTGCTTATGGTATGGATATCTAGTTTTTGTGTATGAGATCTGGAATTTTGATATAATTTTATAGTATATGTTTTTATAGGATTGATATCGACATTGGGCAATACAAAATTATGTCTTGGTGAAACTATTGTCTCGTGCAAGAACCTGAACTGTGTTGCAGCATAATGCCAGAATCAAACACATGCAAGAGATTCAAATTTCAGTGTATTTGAAAGCATGAGGTAATGGAGATATGACCACAACATCCCCCAAATTGCCAATCTCTTAAGAAGTGTGGTAATCAAGATTGAATCGTGTAGCCGTAGTATCAATCTGCAAAACTAGTAACGAATCTTTCTCATCTCGAACAACTGCATAAGATCAACTGTACTTCATCAACTCGTGCGTATTTCACAAACCATTCTGAGTAATCTCTTCGTAGAGATCCCAACTAGGAGTAGTCAGATCCGCAATCCAATGAACTAAACCAACTTTGGTGACCCACAGTACTCGAGTATGGTTAGGGTACACTTACAAAAGGTTCAAAGACTATCAAGTCAAAAGGTTTTCCAATAAATAGTTCAAAAAATTGTTCAATTATTAGTTCAGACGGCCGTTCAGCTACTAGTTCACAATGTAGTTCCAGAAACAGTTCAAAAAGACAGTTCATGAAATGATTTAGAAGGCGTTCAAAAGATAGTTCAAAGGACACTGCTAAAGCATTTCAAGAAGCCTAGCATATTTCAGAAGGAGTTTGGTTCGATGGTAATCTGTGTCGGGGATATTGATCGACTGAGAACTGGAAAATTCATAGACGTTGTTGACTCCTGTGTGGAAGAGGCAAGGGAAAGATGAACAAGCTATAATTTTCTTGATATAAACACTTTGATGTTTAAGTCACTACCTATCAACCAGACTCAACAAGAAGTAGTTGAAAAGAGTTCGAAAGTGTTTCATGTCCCGCCACATCATATATACATACATATATTGTCCTCCATTGAAACTTTTTTCTTTTATCTTCTCCAATTTCCACTTTTTTCTTTTAATTTCCTCCGTTGAAGTCATGTACGAAGACTAAAATTTCTTTCCATTCTTTCGACGTTATCAGCCAACAAGCATAAACATTCGATGTGTGCGAATAAAATTGACATGATCAACTAAAAGAAAGGTATACAGAAAAGAAAAAGAAATCATTGTTGATTTGATACAAATCAGAGAAAAAAGAGAAATTAGTGAAAAGAGATCATCAATACCAAAATGGTTACTCTAAAACGGTGAAGGTTGCTTCTTTATGTAATATAATAGCAGAGTAATCAATGTTCCATTTCCCATACAGATAAATAAAAGCTTTAGTTGAAGTGTTGAACCTAATATGCAACAACTATCTCACTAATATGGATTCTGAGAGTGTTAAGAGTGATGACAAGAACATACTCAGCTAAACATGAGCAAGAGATTCAATGTACTGGAATGCAAATGGTAACATATATCTAGATGCCAACGACTCGAGCTTAGCTTCACCAAAATCATGAATTTCTTCAAAAGTTTCGCAATGTAGATCAAACCTTATGCCCTTTCCAGATATCTTCAATACCAAGCATGAACTCTCCTCAGCATGAACGAGAGACAGTATAGAGAAATTAAAATGAGTTAGGTTTGCCCAGGAAATAGTAGAAACCATGTCAGGAAAAGCAGCAGAAACAGCAATAAGATCAACACGATACTTCACAAACCATTCCGAGTAATCCCTTTTCATCTCATAAACATTGAATGCTATCTCCGTATTACTAGTCTGAATGATATGCAAATGATCACAAGATTCCCCAAAATAACCGTAAGTTTTCGTCCCATGATGATGTAAATATGGAATATTTGTCACCCCACTGCCACAAACACCCGGTAATGGCATCTTTCCAAACCTTTCTTCATCAACATTGAAGTACAAAAGCTCCTTAGTACCATAATTGATCCAATGAATCGAACCATTCCAATACACCCCGTAATTAAAACTGGCTGTGGTCTTAAATGGTTCTCCAGACAACGTCCACACACCAGATTCAGCAGAGTATATCTCAACCTGATAAAGATCGTGATTATATTCCGACCCTCTAACACAGACAACCTTGTAAACAGGAAATTTGGCATAATCAAAAGCCAAGTTTACTCCAACCACAATTCTTGGAACTTCTTTCACAATACCAGGTCTAGGAAGGTGGGTGAAACAGTTTGTAGTCGGATTATATACGTAGACACTTCGCACTGGGGACCTCCCGTCTAAACCAACCAAATAACCAGCACTGCAACAAAGAAACAAACCATTACAAGACTGGTGAATCCAAAATGAATTATCTCTCCATGGAAACCCAAGTTCCCTAAGGGGCAAGTTGTTCTGGTTTGTTCCATTCAAATGGATGTAATCAAAGTTATGACTCTTGGGGTCGGGATAAAACAATCCCACAGCATGGTTACAGCCGGGGTTGCGCAAAAGGGAAAAATGGTGGCTGACGATGACAGAGTTCCAACGTTTGCATACTAGCTTGAAGCGCATGAGTGATTTTACGGGTAGATGTACCAAGATTTGTATCAAGATTTCATAAATTGAATCCACAACTTCTGCAGAGTTGGGGGCAGCCATTGTTTGTAGATGAATCTACAACTTCTACGCAGTTGTCAGCGGCCACTATGATTAAGCTTGTAGATTATCGGAAATAACTGAGGAATACTTAATTTAAACTCAATGGGATTCTAGGAACGGTGATCAAAGTGACAACAGGGAGAAGGAAACTGTACTGCAGTAACTGTACCTTTCTCAGGAGCATTTTATCGAACACGTTGTTGACAATTCAGAACTGCAAGATAAAAGGCGGAATCAATGGCCAAAGTAGTGATTTGGAACGCAGAAACCAGAAAGTAAAGATGAGGTAAAATCGCAGTGGAATCCATTCTAGTAAAAAGGAACGTGATTAGCCGCCATCAACACTTCTTGGACCAACCACTGTTGACAGCCACCATCAACACTTTCTAACCCTAATAATGGATGAGAGAGGGAACATTAGCCACCAATTAATACCGTAAAAATAGTTTATAATATAGTATATATCAAATAAGATATTATTAAATAGCTAAGTAAGATTCTTTTAAATAAGTCTCAGAATACCAACTTCACTTTCCCGTTTAAATACAATTTTCTTTTTAGTTTTATCAGTTATATCTCATTTTCGAGTTAGATGGGAACATTTAAATATAAAATTCTTGTTATCAGCAGTCTTTAGCAACTCAAATAGTTGGTAAATTATGAAATCTAAATTGAGTTATAACACTGAATCTCTAAACTACGTGATTTATTGTTACTAAATGTTTTATAAGTTGGTGTCTTAAACACTTTTTTTTCCTACTCAACATTTTGGGTGCTTAGTTTTACAAGGAAGCGTTAGTTGTGAAGTATTGTTTTTTAGTTAATCTTGATCGAATTTATTAGCCAAGATTAAATTGAGTTAATAACAAATAATTTTGTTTGATAAAAATTGTGAAAAGGGTGTTTAATTAAAGTTGTAGTTAATTTTGTTTTAGAAATGAAAAGTTAAATTTAACTTCAATGAATTGTGGTCTCACTTAATTATATTATCACTTAATCACACTCTCATTCTTCAATTCATTATAAAAATTGATCAACTAATACTTTCTAATTAGATTCAAATGTCTAACAAAAGTTCAAGCTGGACCGACCTCACATGAGGTCGGTCTGTACAAGATTATAATTATTTTTATAATAAATTTTGAATATTATATAATTTTAAATTATAAATATGCAATCACCCACATTCTCTTTTGATGGTGTCGGAATTGGTTTGGGCTCAACACCGAAACATTCTCTATTTGTGTTTGTGTGAAGGGAATACCATCATAGGCAAAGGGCCTCAGGAACTGGATTCCCAGAGAGCATGGATTCTACCAGCTAGGGTAACACCTTAGTGAGGAAAGTGAAGCTGTTAAGAAGCTTGAACGTGCAGCAATGGAGTTCCAGTTCAGTGTCTTGCTTGTGAAGAAAATATATTTTTTGTGTGTAAGATCAGTTGGGGAAGAAGGAGTGAAGTCCCTCTACTTATAGTTTTAGGGTGAGGCTATTTAAGTAAAATTAACCTTGTGGTCCCTGAATAGTGTCGCCCTAGACACGTGTCGCATCGTGAGGGCTCGACAGCGACCAGTACGGACCTTTATCACCTTTTAGTCGTTATACCCAATTACTGTGTCAGAGGTTGTTGGGCGAGCGATTCCCTCGGTCGCGGAGAAGGAAGCTTCATTACAACTCGAGCGTTAGGACGCTCGGGATGAGGCCTTTGGTAAGGGACGCGAAGGGTCGTTTCCATGAGCGATGGTTCCTGAGACTTGATCCTCGAGGGAAGCGTTTCCCTGGGAGAAGCTCCCCCAACGATGGTTGGCCGCGAGGATAAGGCCGGGCGGGGGCCACGAGCCATTCACATGTGGGCGTTAAAGTGGTTCGGCTCGGAACGGTGATGGAAGGCTTCTGAGATCACACCACGTGTACGGCGGAGATACGAGCGTATTCTGGGTACATCATCTTTAATATTTTATTTTATAAAAACCACCTATATTTTTAAAATTAAAATTTATTTTATTTAATTTAAGTGAATTAAATTAAGCTATAATATGACATCCATTTTAATTATTTTTTATTATTCTTTGTACTTTTTAAATATTTTTCGTTTTTCGAATAAACAACAACACATACACATATATGTTAAAAAATTAGAATAAATAAAATTAAAATAGAATAATAATCAATAGTTTTATTTTAAAATAATAATAAAATATTTTTTCCACACCCATCTTATGTGCATAATATATTAAAATAATTAATAATCAATTTTAATTTTATTATTTATATATTTCTCTTGAAACAATTTTTATGAATAAGATATTAAATTTATTTATAGAACATTCGATAATTTTGTGTATCTTATTTGATTTAAAACATATAAATTTTTTTTAATCGTTTCAATTGTCAATCGTATTTAACTCTATACTAAAGTTAATAATTATATATATTTGTTTAATTACTAAATTTACAAAATTATATTTCAAATTAATAAAAAATTAAGATTCCTTAGAAATTTAGTATTTAATTACAAGATGTTAAATTCACAAACAACATGGTTTACATGCACAAATTTAATTAGTTTTTAATATTAAAATGTATAGAATTTTAAAATAAAAAATATTTTTTTAGTTGGAGAAAAAGTAGGAACTAAAACATAAAAAAAAATGATTATTGATTGTAACGTCTCAATCATTCGGCCGTGCAGGTATGACGTGTGTGATACTGTTTGCGTGTTTTAAATTTCCTTAACTATGTAATTATGTGGTTTATTTTCGTATATTCTTTAATTTCTCTTATTTGGAAAATTTGATTACTTGTGAAAATTTGTGAAAATTGTGAACTTGTATGCGTATTGAACTTTTTGCATTTGAGTGTTACGTTCGGGTGTCGATTCTATTTGAATTGAATTCAGAATTTTGCAAATTTTGAATATGTTGTGTATTTATGTGTTATGAATGTATATATGTGCTCGTGGTATTTTTCCGACCTCGATCAACCACCCGAAAGCTACCCGGAACTCAAACATACCACCTCTACCCGCCTAAGTGACCCTACCCGACTAAAATACCCATATCTCTATCAATAATTAACCAAATGGGGCAAAACTTGAACCACTTAACCCTTATTCAACCCTCTATCTTCTATCACACTTCTCATTACATTTTTCATTCCAAATTTGAGCCAAGAAGAGCAGCAAAACCGAGCCCTTGTTCCCCTCCAAAAAGAGCACTATTCATCTTCTTCTCCAAGACCTCATTCACCTCCATTTCTTCCCCTACTTTAAAGGTAATCTTGAATTATGATTTGGCATCTCCTTCTTGTTCTTTTAAGTGCAATTATGCAAGTTATGGTGTCAGTTTGGTTGGAAATTTGATCAAGAAGTTGAATAGTAAGGGTTATGATGAAATTCTTAAGATAGCATGCTTTCTTGTTGTTTCTTATGATTTGATTGAGGTTTCTTGCTCCTATGACCTTCATTAATACTTTTATGGTTGGATTTTAGTTGGTAGTTGAGAATTCTTGAGGTTTCCATTAATGCTTGAATGAAGGAAATTTGGATTTTGAACTTTGATGCATCTCATTTCGTTCCCACGTTAGGCTCGTTTATAGCATGTTATAGGGCATGGAAACTCTTGCATTTTGTGGTTTATTCACTCCTTGGTATGTGGTGTTGAGTTGGGAAGGGAATGGATATGGTTTTATGGGAGTTTAGGGGCTGAAAATTTCAGGTCGAGGTAACACCCATTAGGGCTCTTTGTGCTTGTGTGGGGTTAACGACCGTTACTAGGCCTGGTACATCTTTGTACCAGGTAACTGCCATTACCCATAATGTAAAGGGATGGGGTTAATGGCCGTTACCCCCCCTCCCAGATTGTCCCAATATGTGATTTTCTTCGTTCTCTTGTTCGGTTCGCTCGTCTCCCATCCCAATTTTGATCCTAATGAGTTATATACTTGTTTTTGTGGTTGATATGTTATTGTATGACTTGATATTGATTGGTTTTGATATGAATTATATTTCTTGGGTGTGTTATGTGCTTCATGCTAAAATTTGGGGTTCGTTGGACGTGATTTGAACGTGTTATGACTTCACATGCCCTAATTGCTCCTCTTTGCGCATGAATGGATGAAATCTTAGTTTGTGAACCCTATTTGTGCATTTTGCTCTTATTTCATGATTGATATGACTTGAGGACTTGTTTATATACAGGTTATGATCATTGTTTGCAATTGATGGCTCGATTTGATTGGTCTCGAGAAAGATATGGATTCGATTGGAAGTGAATACTTGATAAGTGAATTGAATTGCATGAGTTTGATCTTTAAATGCATTTATTATGCACATGAACGTCTCAGTTCCTATTTTATGCATCTCATATCATATCATATCATTTCTGAGCGTCTTAATTGGTCATTTTGAGTCTCACTTCACCTTTCTTGCACAGATTTGGGTCCAGTCGGAAACGAGGCCGGTCCGTGAGGCTTTTGCTCCATTTCTTTTGCTTCAAGGTGGGTTTCTCTTCTACTTAGATATCTTGACCCGATATATCCCCTTATGTGCAAAGATGAGCCAAAGTAATATATGTATATATCGAGTCTCTTTCATCGAGTAAATGATTGCAAACGTATATCCCTTTTTATTTGAATATCCCACCCAATGTTTTGGTAAGGCATGATTGATTGTACGGGCCCTGGGACATAGTGTGAGTGGTTATCAGGGGAGGTATTGGGCCGACGGTGTAACATTCCGAATTTTTGGACGTCCAAGATCTCGCCACGTGTTCCCTTTCTGTGTGTTTAATTATGTGATTATGTGGTTCTGTATTTTGCGTGGCCCTATTTTGAACACTTTAAGAGTTTAGGGGCTTGTTTGCAATTTTTTCTTTTTAGGGGTTTTTTGATCATTTCTCGTTCGGTCTAGATTTTGACATCTTTGACCCCTCCAACTCGTTAGGGGCATCGAATCGAGTCTGTAGACTCTAAGTTTGCCCAATTTTGATGTCGTTTACTCCTCCATCCGACCGTTTCGCTCGCGAGAATCCGGGGTAAATATCTCAGATTCTCGAAGTTCGTGCACAACCTCAGCCTTGCTCTATCTCTCCTCGGCTCTCTCTTTCTCTCCCGACGAAACACACACCACAAGCACCACACACACAAATTCGAAATCGGCCAATACTCAACGAAATTCGACGACCTAATAGTGCTTTTCGATCATCTCGACGATGCGGTCTCAACCGTACCAATTTCGTGGAATGAAAACCAGCGGTGGAGGTGCAGCAGAGGCACGACGGCGGCAGTTTTCCGCCACCCATCGTCGGCGACTTGCGCCGGCCAACTACCACCTACCTCCATGTTTTCCGACCCCTGGTGCTGATTCCAGCCTCGGTTTGGAGAGCAAATGGCCAGAAATGGTGATTTCGGTGAGTTGCAGTAGCGGCGGGAAACCCTCTCGACTTCGCCGGCCTTTTTGAACGGCTTCTGGTGACTTTCCGGTGACACGTGCCCCACTACATGATGAAGGACTTCCCGGCGTCTCTCTTCACACCGGCGGCGCAGCCATAGGGTCCGCGACGGCGGCGCGTGGTTACTGTAGCGCATCGCCCCGACGCACTCCGGTCTTCTTCTCCGACGGGTAAGGGTGCTTTCTAAGGTTATTCGACCCCCTGAGTTCATTTCTGGCATCGATTTGATCAGATTTTGGGCGTAGGTGTTGATTCCTACGTGTGACAACTGCGATTTGCAATGGGGCGTCGGCTCCGACGACTTTTTCCGGCATTGAGCATAGGGGTTTTGAAGCTCTCGTTACGGGTGAGTTGATGCCTTTTACGGATTCGATTTTCGTTCACCGGTTTGGAAGTAATTGAAGTTTGAAGATTTAGTGCTTTCGTAATCTTGGTTTTGAAATTGGAGGTGTTTGGCTGGGAATTTCGAGAAATTGATAG
>JBBMKE010000007.1:6853551-6863582 GCA_037834125.1 Lippia alba
AAATTCCTGTTTGTTCCACAGGATCATTTTACAAATGTCCGGAAGATGGCAATCAATATGAAGTATATAGGTAAGATGAATATTTTCATGATTGTTCTTCATCCTTGCTCTTAGGTAGATGTTCCTTTATTGATGCCTGATATCACACAATTTACATATTTGGTTTCTTATTTTAACCCTGTATTCTCACTCTCTTGGAAATGGGTAATCTTTGTAGAAAATAGTGAGTATATTGAGCTGAGATTGTTGGAAATGTAGTGGCCCTTATATCCTTTACTTTGCAAATGTTTGCTTGATGGCCATTTTCATCAGTCTACTTCATGAAATTATAGTTGCAAAAGTATTTTTTTGTGTTCAGTTCTGTTCTTCTAAATGGAGACATCTGACAATTCTCCAGATCCTACGTACATGATTAGAGCAATACCTAGTAATGCATCAGATAACATCTACTGCTCACTTCTTGCTCAAAATGCTGTTCATGGAGCAATGGCGGGATACACTGGCTTCACTGTTGGGCCTGTAAACAGTAGACATGCATATATTCCGATCAGCGTAAGCTCTCTCTCTCTCTCTCTTCTAGAATCCAGACATATAATTATGGGTTCCCTAAATTTGGAACCTATATAGTATCAATTTAACATATTTCAGAGCATTAAGATGTTCAAACTAAAATGGTAAGGTACTTGTATCTGTTATCACATGGATTCTTACAATTGCATTTTTGGTTGTATTTCAGCGAGTAACGGAAAGCACAAATAAGGTGAAATTGACCGACAGGATGTGGGCTCGACTTCTTGCATCCACAAGTCAACCTAGTTTCTTGGGTTGTGAGGCTGTCCAGGAAAGACTTAATAAGCAAAGCATTGACGGTATCAACAATATGAAAATTACTTCTTCATAAAAGCATTTGGTGCCACTTGTTTGCCTACAGTTGTAACGGTGATTAGGGAACTTGCTTACATATTGTCTTTTTAGGTTACCGGAAAAAGTAGTGATGCAAGTGAGGTGGTATAGATATTTAAATGTTTTTGGGTGTCTATTCTTAAAAACCAAATCTTCTGTTATTGTTGTGTTGCTATAATCGAACCAAACAGAAATGTGTGTATTGGTTGGTTTATCCGTGAAGTTAATACTGGTTTATGATTTTACTGAAGAATTATCATCTGGTTTACCCATTATTCTTTCATGTTTGCACATGTGTAAACTATTTCACTCTCTTCTATTTTCCTTTCGTCATATGTAGTCATGAAGAAATTGCAATTGGTCAAGTGCAGATACAGAAATTTGTGATTGTCTTAATTTTGTTATTGGTTTAAAGTGCTTCTTAGGTAGCTTGTTTCATTCACTTTTAGGACGTCTAATACTGTGATAAGAGGAAAAGTTTCCGGACTTCTAAACAGACTATGTGAAACTTTCCAGCGAGCCAGGGTGCCCTGATATTGAACAGATTATTTTCATGCGAAAGTTTCAAGCGCATGAGTGATTTAGGACAGACTGATTCGATTCGACCTGGAAATTGACACAAAAGATTGCCGCGGTTCTTTTTTCTGTTGGTGAAACTTTCAGAGTGTGCGAGTTTGTAATCAATGGCCCTATAATTTGCAGCTTTGATTCTTTACCTGTGTTCCCTTCTGGAGACTTAAGTTTGAAACTGGTGTTTTGTTTGATTTCTTTGTACGTATGGAACTTCATTATTTCTGGGTGAGAACGGAGAAACTTAATTTTGTTTTTGGTCTAAAGCATGTATTCGGAATCTTTGTTTTGTTTTTCACTTTTAGTTCTTGTAACATTGTGGTTAGGCGAGAAGTGCATGGGTATTCGCATGTGAGGAAACACTAGCTTGAATTTATTTCGGTGAAATTAATGTTAATTATATCATAGATTGTGTTTACATGTCGTGTTATTGATGTATATAGTAGGTGAGTGATTTGCATAGGGCAAATTACATTCTACTACCCTCACGATAGACGAAATTACAAATCAGGACGTCTAGTTTGAAAAATTGTATATTAATCCCTAACCTTTATGCTCCGTTTGAGGTCCCTCTATTTTGTTATGGTTTCGTTAAATTTGACCCCTGTGATGACCAAAATACCCTCGGGATTGTTTTGTAATATACATAAAAGTAAGGGTCGTTTTGTTAAAAATTTTGACCCCAGGGACTATTTTGTTATATATTAATTGTTAAGGGATTGATTTGTTAATATTTATAAATTTTAAGGATTATTGTGTATATTTTTATGTATATTACAAAATAATCCCCCGAGGGTATTTTGGTCATTGCAGGAGGTCAAATTTGACGGAATCTTAACGGAACGGAGGGATCTTAGACAGAACATGAAGGTTAGGGGGCTAATATGTAATTTTTCAAATTAGACGTCCTGATTTGTAATTTCGCCTATTGTGAAGGTAGTTGGATGTAATTTCCCCGATTTTGATATTATACGTATAATATACTTGTCATATAATTAATTGCGTTCTACAGGAGTTTTATGCTATCCCTGCTATTTTGGTGTAGGATTATTTTAAAGATAACATATTACACAGATTAAGTTTATAGTTTACTTATTATACTAAGAGTATAGTGTCTTTCGCATTTCGTTTTTCATAGAAAATACTATTGCATATTAGGTAACTAATTTACTGAACAAAATATATAATAGTCCTTTATAGCTAAATAATTAATAGTTTTTGGTTATATGTATTATCAGCTATAGCAATCATGATTTTCACTATCCCTGTTATCATTATTCTCAAACGAATGGTGATATTTGATTTAGATTTTCAAAATATCTTGAAGGGCAGATTTGTAATCTACTTACAGATTGATGAGGGGTGCAATGTGTATAGATAAACACTCGATGAAAATTATATTTCAAACCTAGTTCGATTGAACTTAAATTTTACACAAATCACATAAGAAGTATAAAACATTTGAATTCTCGATATATTGATTTGACCAAATCAGACTCGAACTAAAATTACTTATATTCAACACAATCATATATGCGGAATAATCGAAGTGCAACACTATAAAATTTAAAACAAGTTTTAGACTATTATCAATTTAATTCTCCACAACCAATATTCTTGCTAGCCCAAAATTAGTATCACCTAAATCTTAATAGCATTAATTTGGGGCAAGAAAATCCCCATATACTATAGTTGTGCTTTGTCATCATACCTCAAGTTTAATAATATTCTTTGAGTACCTCTTCGTACATAATATCCGTACATTGCGTGCATAGGTTGGTTATTCGTACATGAACTTTCATTGATACTTGAAACCGAAACAGAGAGTTTGGCATCGCATAGTACATCAAACAGTTTTAATTTGTGTAATTTATGATTAGTTTAATCACATAACTTTAAAATATGGCAAATTTTGACCTTGTACCCCATTCGCATACGGAGATTTAATTAAACTTTGGTTAATGGGAGAAAAAAAAAACCTATTGCTTGTTAATGAACTCGTACGAGATTATAAATAAAAAATCAGTTTAATACAAATTCGCACATAACTAAAAAAAAAAATAATTACCAAAAATTTATTATAACTTTTTCAGAAGTTTGTAACCAAATTACTAAAAATTCACAATTACAAAATGATGATTTTTGGTATATTGAAACCAATTTGAAGATTGGAATTATAATTTTTTTGCCTCATAAGAGTGTTTTCTCTCGTATGAGATACGTGTTTTGCCAAAACCCTAGTAATCAACGGAGATCGAGCTCGCCGTCGACAAACTCCCATCCTGCGCATCGTTGCTGCCGGCCATCCTCTGTTCTCATACTGTTACGCTTAATAGTTTGGTTATTTTCGGTTTTGTTTTGTCCCTTACCTTGTTCTGTTTCTTTTCTGTGTGGTGTAGGGTTTCGAGTCCAGGACAATCAACCACCTCGTCACTATGGACCACCACTCCAGTGCAACTACATCCGGCATCAATGGCATTGAATCGGAACTGCCGACACTCACCCAAGCGCTGTCTTTGACAGCCAAGGAATCGGCTTCCCTGGTTATTGGAGAGGTTCAGGGGGATCCGATTAGGTCAAGCTATCCACTCACCCTTGTGGGTAGGGTGTTCACTCGGCGCAGTGTCCGTCTTGATTTTTTCCGGAACGCTATGATGAGAGCTATGACACCAGTGAAAGGAATGGAGTTAGTGAAGGCGGGAGAGGAGCGTTTCTTATTCAAATTCAATCATAAGTTGGATTTGGAACGTGTCCGTGAAGGCTCACCATGGAGTTATGAAAAATACCCTGTGATATTGAGGCGCTTGGAGGGGAATGATGACCCATTGAAAGTTGAATTGAAGGACTGTGAGTTTACTGTTCGTGTTTATGGTTTACCTATGGGGTACCGATCGCCAAAGATAATTCAAATGGTGGCAGCCAGGGTTGGACAGGTCCGGAGAATAGTGCCAGTGAATTCGGATAATGTGGCCATGGAATATTTGAAAGTCAGGGTTGGGGTTAATGTGGAGGAACCACTGGTTCGCTATGTGTCGTTGAATCTTCCTCATAACAAGAAGTTGGGCATCACTTTCAAGTATGAGAAATTACACAACTATTGTTACCTGTGTGGTGTGTGTGATCACGTAGATAAGTTCAGCTTGTTGCGGTATGAAGAAGATTTTACTGATCCAACTCCAAACTATACGTATGGTACTTGGTTACGAGCCTCGTCTAGGGAGGTTTCCCCTTTCGACTCATTGGAGCCACAAAACCTCAAATTCTGTTCCTTTTCCGAGAATCATTCCGTTGCATACTCCTTCGAATGCACCTATAGTAACCAAAAACACCAACATTCTTCCTTCAATCATTTCCGTAAATCCTTCTCTATCCAATTCCACCATGAGGTCCCAGTCCAACTTAACCCCGATCACAAATCCGTTAAGTCATCCTCACCTATATTCTTCTATTGTCACATCTAATCCCAATCTCACAGCCCTCCAGAATTCTTTAGTACAAACGGATGAACCATACATCAGTGACCCATCTAATGCATTTCTGACCATTGTCCTTAGTACTCTTAACCCCCACCAGCCATCAAACACTGCTTCTGCTCCCATCCTTGGTGGTCCCCGCCAAAGATCTCCTCCCACCAGTCCGGAACCATCCCGGCAACGTCCCAAAATATCTGATGCGAATATGTCTCCCGTGTCTCCTAAATACCCACACCAGGACGAAAACCGAGCCAGTAATTCCGACCATGTCAGCCCTTCCTCCCAGAAATTACTCTTGTTCGACGACCAACTGATAAATATTCCGCTATCCCTGAATATCTCAGATTCATCTCAGCTACACTCTAAGAAACCTAGGAAATTCCGTAAAACCAAACCTCACTTTTCAGCTCCTAATTCTAAACCTCATCCTTCTCTTCCCAAAAACTCTACGTATGTTGTGTCTGATATTGTCCTTTCGGATATTACTAATTCAACGATGGAGGCTGCAAGGCAGCCCCGATCACAATGAGTTACTTAAGCTGGAACTGCCAGAGCTCGGGGGGTTCCTGGCGAGTTCACAACCTCCGAGGCTTAATCAGGTCTCATAACCCCTCGATTATCTTCCTTGCTGAAACCAAATGCAAGCAACGGAGGATTGATTTGTTGAAAAGAAATTTGGATTTGAATGGAGTGAGTGTTGATGCGGAGGGTAAGGGGGGCGGTCTTGCGTTGCTTTGGCGCAGGGAAGTCGGTGTTTCTCTACAAAGCTATTCTAGGAACCATATTGATGTAGTGGTGTCTGGGGAAGGTGATGAAGTTGATTGGAGATTTACAGGCTTTTATGGGTACCCGGAAAGACAGAATAGAAGCTTATCTTGGAACCTAATTCGTACTCTCAGTAATCAATCTTTTTTACCCTGGTTGCTGAGTGGCGATTTCAATGGTATTCTTAGTAATGATGAGAAAGTGGGGTGCCTGAATCATTCATTGTCTAACATGAGTGATTTTCGGGATGCACTGGAGGAAGCGGGGCTGTCGGACTTGGGTTTTTCTGGCCCTGAGTTTACTTGGTTCCGTAGAAGGAATGGGGAAATTATTATGCGGGCTCGTCTTGATCGAGTAGTTGCTTCAGCAGATTGGCGTACTCAGTTCCCAGAGGCACGGGTCAGTCATCTCTCGGCGTTCTGCTCTGATCATATTCCTATTATTACAGTTCTGAAGCCCGTTACAAAAGTCAATAGGAAGGGGAAGAGACCGTTCCGTTTTGAGGCTGTGTGGATAAGAAGCAATGAATGCAAGAAATTATTGAGGAGGCTTGGGATAGTTCGATGGCTACTTCCCCGACGGATCGGGTTTTGGAGGGTATAGAGAGATGTAAGTTGGGGTTTCTGAATTGGAAGAAGGAACGCAGGGCGATTTTAGAGGAGGTGGAGAAGTGGGAATCGCGGTTGAAGCAGATACGGGATGCTCCGTATTCGGTGAAATTGAGGGAGGAGGAAAGTGTTCTTAAAGGAAAAATAGGGAAGTACTTGTTAGAGGAAGAGATTCGTTGGAAGCAAAGGGCAAAAGTTCAATGGCTGAGAGAGGGAGATCGTAACACCAAATTCTTCTAACTCAAAGCCAAACAGAGAGCAATAACGAACCACATTGAGGTGCTCAAAGATGATCATGGTACGGTTCATAAATTAGAAGAGGGAATTAAGAAGGTGATTGAGAGCTATTTTGGGAAACTTTTTGAATCCAGGGGCTATTCGTTGGAAGAGATGGAACGGGTGCTTGGGGTGGTCCATCGCAGAATCAATGATGAGGTGGGGCAGCGGCTGCTTGTCCCGGTATCTCGAAATGAGGTAATGATTGCTGTTAAATCTATGTATCCTTTGGAATCCCCAGGCCCGGATGGGCTTCCCCCTCTCTTTTTCCAAAGATATTGGTCTGTTGTTGGTGGTAATGTGATTAGTTTTGTTCGGGAGTTTATTGACAAAGGCAATTTCGATAGTCGCCTAAACTTCACTCATATTGTTTTGCTGCCTAAGTGTAAGACCCCAGAATTGATCACCCAGTTTTGGCCAATCAGTTTGTGCATCTAAAGTTCTGGCCAACCGTATAAAACCTTGCCTTGATCTTATCACTTCTCAAAGTCAATCTGCTTTCATTTCGAGCCGTCTTATCAGTGATAATATCCTTGTTGCTTTCGAAATTAATCATTTTATTAAGCGTAAGAGTACAGGAAATGATGTATACTTCAATCTGAGGCTCGATATGAGTAAGGTGTACAATCGCGTGGAATGGGGCTTCCTCGACCGAGTTATGATCAGGTTAGGTTTTCCCCGTTTGTTTGTTGATCGTATTTTATCGTGTATCTCTACTGTTTCATTCTCCTTTTTGCTCGATGGTTTGGAGTTTGGCTCGCTGGTCCCGGAGAGAGGTCTTCGTCAAGGAGATCCTCTCTCCCCTTATCTGTTTCTTTTCTGCGCAGAGGTTTTTTCGCTGTTGACTCAGGATAAGGAGTCCAGGGGTATTTTGAAAGGTGTTTCGATTTGTCGGGGGCCCTTAGTGTTTCTCATCTACTCTTTGCAGATGATACTATGGTGTGTGGTAAGGCGTCGGAGGAGGCAATGGAAGGTATCAAAGAGGTGTTGGAGGTGTACGGAAGGGTGTCAGGTCAGGAGGTGAATAATGAGAAGTCGTCCATGATTTCCAGCCCTAACATTGATAGAAATAAGGGCGAGGAGTTGGCTGGTATTTTGGGGGTGCGTAGAGTTGATAGGTTGGATCGCTATCTAGGACTTCCTTCGTCCGTGGGTCGATCTAAGAGGGAGGTGTTCTCGGGGATTGTGGATAAGATAAAAAAGAGGGCGTATGGTTTTTATGAAAAATTCCTTTCTAAGGCGGGCAAGGAGGTCCTTATTAAGTCCGTTCTTCAAGCGATTCCATCATATACGCTCAATTGCTTCCTGCTCCCGGATGAGTTGTTAAGGGAAATTGATATGGCTTTTGCGCCCTTTTGGTGGAGTGATAAGAATAAAAAATGCCTTCATTGGTTGGGTTGGGGGAGCTTGTGCCGTAGTACGTATGAGGGGGGATTGGGATTTCGGACTATGAAATTGTTTAATCTAGCAATGCTGTCCAAACAGATGTGGCGAATGGTGAATGATAAGGAGAGTTTGTTGTCGAGATTAATGAAAGCGAGATACTTTCCTAACTCCGAACCCTGGAATGCTCCTTTGGGCCGCAACCCGTCTTTCACGTGGAGGAGCATTCACGAATCTCGGTATCTCATTGCTAAAGGAACCAGATGGAGGGTTGGAGATGGCAAGAGCATCAATGTTTGGTTTGACCCGTGGGTGCCGGGGATCAAAGACTTTCGGCCAAGAGTGAGGGGTGATACGAAGACTTGGTCGATGAAGGTGAATGAATTGTTTAAACCTGGACTTCTACAGTGGGACGAGTCACTGGTGCGGGCGAAATTTAGAGATGAAGATGCTGATAAGATCCTCAGCATTCCTTTGGGACACTACCAACATCCGGACAAATTGATGTGGAATTTCAATGCCAATGGAAAGTTTACTGTAAGAAGTGCCTATAAATTGGCCATTTCAATCAGTGATGGTGGTAATGGAGAGGCGGCGGGAGATGTGGAGATGGGGCCGTGGAAGGAGGTTTGGAAGGTAAATGTTATTCCAAAAATTAAGTTGTTCTTATGGCGGTGTGGAAAGGGAATTTTACCAACAACAGCAAATTTGAGGCATAGGAAGTGCGGTGAGGACGATTTGTGCGCTGTCTGTGGGGCAGGAGGCTAAGACATGGCTCATGCTTTGTTTCTCTGTCCATTTGCGAGACAGGTGTGGTCGTTGTCCAATTTAAGATGGCAATTGGTGCGTGCCATTGCTGAGGATTTCGGGGGAGGTTTAAGGTAGGCTTTGAATGAGCTCAGCGAGGACGAGGGGCGGAGATTGGCAACGTTGATGTGGCTCATTTGGAATAACCGTAATAACTGCAAGTGGCAAGAGGAACGAAGGAATCCAGTGGATATTGTGGCTGCTGTGGCGAATTTTGCTGTGCCGCAGCTGTCAGTGGTGGAAGAAGTTGCAGGCTTCCATAGCTCTCAGACTGCGGTTCGTTGGAGGAAGCCGCCGGATCGCTGGATGAAGATAAATTATGACGGGGCAGTCTTTAGGGAGGAGAGTGCAATTGGTGTTGGTGTTGTGGCGAGGGATTGTGAAGGAAACTGTAAGGGATGGGAAACGGATCGAAAATACAACTTGATGGATCCGTTGGTGGTGGAGGCGTGGGCAGCCCTCTCGGCTGCTAAATTGAGTCGGGATTTTGGGTTGCGAAGAGTGGTGTTGGAAGGTGACTGCAAGAACTTAGTCGATCGGTTACAGTGCGTGGAGCCTGATTCTTCTATCGTTGGCAACATTGTAGAGGATATCAAAGCTATCTGCGCCAATTCTTTCGAAGAGTTTCGGTTCTCTGTTATTTGTCGTGGTGCTAATGAAGTAGCCCACAAACTTGCTAGGAATGCAGCTTCGGCTTGCGTAGGTTCTTCGGATTTTCCTGCTTTCGTGTCTGATTTAATTTCGTTAGAGTCGGATGGATGTAGCCCTCGGGGCGTCTGGTCCTCAAAAAAACAAAAAATAAAAAGAAAATTATTGTTGTCTTCAAATTAAAGTTGTAATGTTAAATTTAATCAGAATTTTCAAGTTAGGATGGTAGGTTATGCAAATTTGATTTGTAAGAAGTTTATAAGTAGTTTAGCAATCCGATATGACTATATATTTTTTATTTGATTTTACTAACAAATAACACTCCCTCAATCATAGAGATCAAATGTTCATTTATACTCTCTACTCTAATTACTCGGACCAAAAAAAAAAAAAAAAAAAAAAGAAAAAAAAAGGAAGGATCTTGATAAATTAAGGGACAATCACATAACTTAGTTTCCCTCCTTAATGAGATCGTGTGATTTTGAATACAACAATCTCATACATTTCCACCCAAAAAAAAATCTCATACATATATGTATATATTTAGAATATATAATATATGTGCATATGAACTACAATATATATTATTGCATCTCCA
>JBBMKE010000007.1:6868503-6878684 GCA_037834125.1 Lippia alba
CGAATATACTTTTGCAAGATTATCGCCCTCCCGAACTTGAAATACATGATGTTCGCCTTAAAAAAAACACTGCACCATAAGCAACCACTCACGGAGCCAGTAGAATCCATCTTTCGTAGGGTTTCTGGGTCTCGTAATTGATCAGATTATGACTTCTCCAAATAGAGAATGAATAAGACAACAGATAAAATGGGGCGACAGGTGAAGGCCACGGCAACGGCGATGGCGATGGTGGACAAAAAGTGTCGGCGGGAAAGGGAAACAGAGCAGAAGCAATGTGATGAACTTGGAGGGAAATCTGTGATGAACTTGGGGCGAAATCTCGGCTGAAGGCAGTAACATTGGGGGGTAAAAATGTCATTTTAGGTGCTCGGGGGGTTTACAAAAAGTGTGTTGTGTATTGGTGATTTAAGAAAAATATTTTACCAACTAGGGGGCTTAGGAAATATTTTTACCTTATTTGGTACTTTCAAATAATTACCCCTAGTTTTTATTACACAATTAGTATGCTTACCAAAGTTAAACAAGGGGTTGTGGTGGAACGAAAAAAATATACTCATTTTTAATTAAATATTAAAATTCGACACTTTAGATAAAGGAGCAGTCGCTCATAACTCCCCATCAGTTTGAATATTTTTACTTAACTCCCCCATGAATTTATACTTCATAATAGTATATAAATATTGCATTAGAATGTTTTAGTACTACATTATGTGAAATTTGTACGCGCATCCAATTGAGGAGTTAAAGCTCCAAGAACCACAAAATCTATGAATTTATAGTACATAATAGGATATGAATACTGTAATATAACATTTTTGTACTACATTATGTGAAATTTGTACGTGCAGTCAATTGGGGAGTTATTTAAAATACGATGGATAACTGGGGATTTATCCTACATTATTCATTAGATAAATGAATCATCTATACTCTATTATTAAGGATGAGATCCAATTGTGATCTCTTGATGTCCTCTTTTCTTATTTTTAAATTTCTCTTTCTCTTTTTCTTTTTCTTTATTTATGTTTATCCATTTTCTTCTCTCACGTTCTTTTCTCTTTTTTTTTCTTTATTTGTTTATTTTATCACTTCAAAAATATATTTCTAACTTATCTTTCTTCTATCTCATTTCAATTTTTTCTTTTATATATAATTTTTATCTTTTTGTAAAGATAATGTTGTTTGGTATATTATCTTTTAATGCTATTTATTAAATTAATTTATAAATATATTAAAAATAATTAGAAAATATATATTAATTTAAAATTTATCTTTAATATATTTAAATCATAAAAAAAGAGTATTTACACATGTAACGAGTGTGCCACAATTACTAGTGTTATATTATCCGACAAATAATTATTCATAGTTAAAAAGATTTATATATACAACTGTACTGTTCGATATAGTTGCTTGTTTTATTGGTAATTATAAGTTATAACTAATATATGTTTTATTATATTATATATCAAGAGAAATAAATTCATGAAATTGATAAGGAATGAAAGGCATGCGTGGACGTTTGGTTAGTTGACAAAAGTAAAACATACAAATAAAGACGTTAAATTTAGGAATAATAAAAAAACCCGTTACTTTCATTGAAACATGAGTTCATCTTCTACAAAGGAATAAACAAATCTTGCACTATTTCTCCTATATCCACATATTACAATAAAAGAACCAAAAGAAATAAATAATCACCATTTCCTCCCCAAACTTTCTTATATTCCTAATATCACCCCGGACTTTCCGTTGTCAGGTGCATTTGACCTAGTATCTTTCATTAAATTACACTCAGCCCCCAAATTTAAATAACCATCACCCTTGAATACCCCAAACTCTGATATGGCGACAACGGCGGCACCTCAAATATCCCCTGCCCATCTCCGCCATCCCAAACCGCCGTCCAACTCGACGGCGTTAGGGGCACCGCCGCCGTCGTTTCGCTCTCCGTCTTAACTTCTCGGATTTCTTCTTCCCTCTTAACCTGTTTCCTCTCTCCATCTCCGCACTCTGTCTCCCTGCCCCTTTTTCGGCAGTCCATCGGCGGCGGGGCCGCCGCCTCCGCCGCCGTCTGCGGCGGTGGAGGATTCGAGTTCCCGATTTCAAGCGGGAAATTGAGTATCGCCTTGCTCCCCCTCAGCTTGAACGCCGCCCTGTCGTAGGCTTTCGCCGCCTCCACCGCCGTCTCAAACGTCCCGAGCCAAACTCTCGTCCCCTTCCGGTTGGGATCACGTATCTCCGCCGCGAACTTCCCCCACGGCCGCTGCCTAACGCCTCTGTAATGCCTGGGGTTCTCCTCAATCCTCCTCTCGACGGCAACCTTCACCTCATTAGCTACCTGACCGACTCTGGGAACAGCTATATTGAGAGAAGGCCTTCTTTCCGCGAAATTCCTCTGCTTCACAGCACTACAATCAATTTGAGGCTTCGCTTCAAACTCAATGTACTCATAATTCTCCACTTTCGGCGTAAAAAAGCTGAAAGCGGGCGCCATGAAAGCAGAAGCAGTTTGCTCAGCCGAAGAGCACCCAGAAGAACAAGAATTGTTCGTCATCTCGGACAGAACAGAGCTGGAATTGCTGGAAGTTCTTGAAATCTGGGATCCCGACGAGAAAGCAGAAGCTGTGCAGTAGTTTTCGGCGAAGGCGAAATCGTCGAGAAGGTGTTGGCGTATGATTTCCAGAGCTGAAGTCTCATCAGGGGAGGCCATTTGCTTAATTCCTTTTCCTGTTTTCAATTGAATCGGTGAGAAATAGTTCAAGAAAAGCAAAGGGTCTTGGAATTTTCCAATTCTTGGTTGAATTATGGATTCAAAATGGTTTCTTTGGTGGGAATAGGATTGTTGGAATTTGGTTTGAGTGGAAAAGTGGGAGTGAGGAGGGGTGGTTATAAAGGGGTGGAAATTGAAGGGATAAGAAGAGTCGTAAAGGAGAGGAGAGGGGTGGTTCGTAGGAGGGTTCGGAGGAGGAGAGAAGAAGCAACGCAGAGAGAGAATTGTGAATCTGTGATTTTATCCGAAAAGGGTGAGTGGAATTCCTAGGTGTGGGCGCACAAGGACTGGTAATTTAGTGTTTAGTACAATATAGTGCTGAAGTTTGATTTTGTCCCTTTTCTTTGTTTCTTTTTTATATTTTAGTTAAGGATTGGGGTAGAATGGTTCATTCATCTTTCGTGGTCTTGTGACTGCCACAAAGGAATACCCCACTTTCCTCGTTGCTTCCACCCCACTCGTGCAAACTTTTTCGATCACTTTCTTCTTTTTTTTTAACCAGTTATGCTATTTTAATAAAGTAATATATATATATATATATATAGATCATAGATAGATAGATATATTTATTAGTCATGCTAATGTTGTATTTACTCATTAGCTCGAAATGTGGCTCCGGTCTATGTGTGTAGCTCGGTTATGCCATTCTTTTGTTCTTGATCTCATGTTGGATGATTGTAATCCCCGTGCATTTTTAACGAAGTATAATATATGTTTAAAAGTAACTTGCCATTAAATTAGAAAATATTTCTTTTTATCTTTTTTAGAATTATTATTAGTTTTTCAAGTTGTTGATCTCCTAATTATTTCTAATAAAATCCGAATTTATGATGAATTTATTTACAAGTTTAGATATTTTACACTAAATTATATGTTTGTATAACTAGAAAGAATACAATTTAAGTGATTCAAACTCAAAACAAGATAAAAGTTTTGATCTGGCGATGGATAATATTATCATGGCTCCACCGCCGGAGCATTGACTCAATTCTATTCCATTGAAATCCGCTCAAATCTGCTGCTACTCTCTCGAATCTATCGTCGTTGTCACTCTTCCAGAACTACAGTTATCCTCCCAAATCTAGCGGGATTTATGGTATGAAAATGATTGGCGTCACTGTTTTTTTCTTCGTTTCAGTTATGATTTTTTTTCCGACTCCTCCGTATGGAAGTTTTATCTCTTCCGTATGGATATTTTGTTCCTTTCGTATGGAAGTTTAGTTAATTTTAGGTTCAGGTTTACTTTTTTCTACGTTTCTTCGAGGAAATTTTTGCCAAGTTATCTGTTGTAAGCCAAGATATCTGTTCTTCTCAATGGACAAAAGGCGGCAAGGTCAATTCCAAGGAGTTGAATTTCTCATTTGCTAGACTTGATGCTAATATAATAGCTAACAAATTTGTTGGAATTATAGTTTTGGCATGCGTTATTTCTTGTATTTCTTATTGTTATTCATGATTTGAAATAATATTCCCCTTTGTAGGGCTTGAGTTAAAAAAAATATAGAAAGAATACTTATTTTGTGGAATGAACCTTTTTCAAAACTTTTTTAATTTATTCTTAAAATATTTAAATCTTTTATTTAAAATAAAACATAATAATGAAAAAACTCATTTTAGTCTTGCCCCCTTTTTCAATAGTTCAGGTTCCATCTCTATACAAAATCCCGCTAAATACATTGAATCAGCACAATCATTAATTAGTTGGAATCGGTTCATATGTATTCACAAACTTAATTTATTTGTTTGTTTTCTTAATCCAACACTTAACGGTATTAACAATATAATAATACATACATTAATTAAATTATAATTTTGATTAGGATTCGGCATCTGATATATTTTAATTAATTAAACTTATGTAACCTGCACGTAGTGCTTATGAAAATGCCAAAATTAATGCGACAATACTTTTGACAACTGAAGAATAAGTCTCACAAGACTTTTTAATTAAACAATTAAACATGTAAAAGATTCAAATTTAGTTTGAACTTTGAATGCATGAAACTGGACTCATACATTTTCATACCGTTAATATATATATATGCTGCCGCAGCAATAAACAATTAAAATATAATATTCATTAATTTGTCGTAATTTAATCTCGAGTTTATTCTAATTACGTATCTAAACGTGGTCATTAAAGTGGAGATTGGTCGTCTGATTAGTGTTAAATTGTTTTATTTTATGTATTAATTAAGTATTTGCATATGAACGCAGAATGTCTGCCGTCGCCGTCGAGGCCAGGTGTTCTTGGGAGTTTACGTCAAATTTTAACTCTCTTAATGTATACAATGCAAGTTGATTGCGTATATTATTCGTAATAATTAATAACTGGTTAATCAACGGAAATTGCTAGCGAATAGGAAATAGTGACGCAATAATTCGGATATAAGTTTATTATGTATGGATATAGATGTGGATATAGTCGTGGACACGACATAATATAAATGCGGCGATATAATTTATTTTTTAACTTCTCACGTGAATAATATTAGTATGGTGTCCAATACAAATATCTAATACCATACAGTAAAATAATATTTTTAGAAGTGTTTGTATATCATAAGATATAATGATATTAATTTTTTTGGTTACATTACATGGAATATGTGTAGAAATTAAACGACTAATGTCCAGAAAGACAAACCGCAGCTTATTTCTTTGTGTATATATTTATGCATCGAATCAAATTGGATCTATTTAATAACATAGGTATTTTATTGTATATTTAATAATATGTGCTTACTAATTATTAATATAAGTTTTATTTATTGATGGTAATTGATGCGTATCATGAACTTGATGATGATAATTTTTTTTTTTTTTTTGAAATCTTCCATATTAATAGTATTTGACATGAAATTATATGATAAAATAATATTTTTATAATGTCTACATACTAATTACTAATATAAGTTTTATTTAACTGATGCGTATCACGAACTTGATGATGACACAAGTTTTTGAAATTTTTTTATAAAAAGTATTCGACGCAATACTATATTATAAAATAATATTTTTAAAAAAATTTATACGTAAAAAATTACATCCCTCGGTGGGTATTTTAGAAATATATGTAAATTGAATGATAATATATATATTATGTAAATACGTAAATTATGAAGGCACGTGAGAAGACCCTTGGACCAATTTCTTGACTTTGAAGGCAAGGAAAAGAACATTACTTTTAAAAAATAACTAAGTTTTAAATTACGTGCCAACTTGACTTTGCATGGGATATATCACCAACTTGTTGTCGTGGGGTCGCTCTTTATGATCCATGTTGGCCAGGTGCATGTCCTCGTTGTTGCCTTCATAGCTCCCACTTGATATAATTAATAAGCTGTCTTTTTTATGATTTATCACTAATAGTTAATCACATTTATCTAATCACCAAATATAATAATTCATGTTTTACGTATATTTTAAAAACATTATTTTACATATTGTATTAGAATATCCATGTTGAATATTATCCTTATCATATGATATATCTTTAAGAAGATACATTCGGTCTAAACACAATAAATAAATAAATAATGGAAAAAGATAAATTTTTTCTCAAGGTATTATGGTAGAGTAGTTCCAAGGTTAAGCGAAATTAATTCACAAATCACATTTTGTAAGGAGTCGGCCTGTTGAATTAACTCTTTGTGTTGATATTTGAGAAACTATCGACATTTTGTAGTGCTTCGTGTTATATTCGTGAATCGTCCTTAGACAATCAAGAACTTTGAAGCTGGAATATTTGACATCCAATTCCCTTTCCTTTTCTTTTGTTCTGTCTATGAGAATTCGAATTCCATTCAAATTTTACTTAATCTGCTCGGCAATTTGCATCACCTAATCACTTCTTCTTTATTAAGTATTTTCATGGATTCTTGATTAATCTTGTATCTGTTCACATGTACAGCACATCTGTGCTGTATATAATAATGATAGTATGAGATAAATTAGACACATAAAGAGGGAAAAATGGGGAAAAAATAATTAAAATATTGTAAAAAATTGATTCTTTTGACTTTCTTAATGTTGAGGGGCATAATCTGGCTCAAATTCTACCTGATCATTGCATACAGAATATATAAAGATATATTTTTCAGAAAATTAGTTATATAATTCAATGAGAATGTATATCTTTGAAGATCAACGTTCAATGCTCCTCAACTTGTTTATTTTACAATCTTGGACTCTCAAAGATCGTTGGATTTTGTCGGCAATCATGTCGACTCAATTATAATTATTATTATTATAAGTCAAATTTTGTGGATTAATTATTTATTTTTGTCCCCATAACACAAATGTTTACGCCTTAAATATTAATTAAATAATTGATTATTGAAATAGGGTAATTATAGGAGCAAGTTCTGCCGATGTGTATTCCTAGTAAAATTTAGATTCATGTTGTCTAATGTTTGTTTTGCGACTCTGTGTGTAGGGGAGTGTGTTAGATATTTCACTCAAAAATGCAATAAATTAAACAACTAACGATCAATACTCTTACCTTTTCTCAATATTTAGCCAGTCATATCTCCAAATTTTTACTCCACTACTTAAATATTTATTATGGTGCAAATTTTATATTCTTATAGTTTCACGTATTGTCCACGACCATGAATGTGAGGGAATATGTTAAATGTTCAATATCAAAATTTCAATATTTAACTAGGATGATGTGGTTGAGTGAAAGAGACTCATCCATATTTAACTAAAACCACATGTTTAACTGTTGATTTTGGGTATGAGACACCTTTAAATTTTTTAGTCAGTTGTCTTATCCTATGAAGTGTTTACAATTTAGCGAGAGAACTAGTTACCATAGTCGACAGTGGATATTCTAATCGAAATTTGAACTCTAAATTTTACTCGACTAGGAACATATTATATATTGTTCTAATAATTTGGAGCGTTCTATTAGTAAAAATAATTTATTAAACTCCAGCGCATTGAAATAAAATACATTTAATAGGTGGAAAAATTTGTGGAATATATATTTAATTTTCACTTAATTTAAAAAATTTTCTAGTTTTTTATAAGATTTTAAATATATGTATTGGTCAAGGACGCAAATATATATAATGATTATCCTAATATAATGCATTAAATTTTGCTGGCGTAGGTACACAATATTTGTCGTTTTACTTAAAACTAGCGAAATCAAACGTGCGTTGCACGTTCTTTATTTATTTATTTGTTTAAAGTTTTTTTTAATTATTTATTTTAATAAATTAAAATATTAGCAAATTTTAACTTGATTACATAATTGGAATAATATTATTAACAAACCCACCTTATTTTAAAAATTAAAAGAAACTCTTTAATTAGATAATAATTAAAAATAATTGAAATATATAAATAAATAAACAATAACAATTTATGTCTATTTATATGATAAGACATATATAAAAAGTTTCCGTAAAAACCTAGAGAATTATATAAAGAATTATGTAAATTGAATAGAATTCATTCTTTCTCTTGTTTGATCTTCTTGGATATAATATGCGATTTATTTTGGTTTTCTTCATAAAACTTTGACGTGTGTCCTCATTGTCGCTCAAGATGTAAAGATTATATGTACTTTCAAGACTACACTTTTCAGTTTTAATACTTTTTCATCTCTTTTTGACCTCAATTATGTAGACATCGTTATCTTTTTTTTTACTTTTTTGTTTCTTCTTCATTCCGCAATCTTTAGGAATTGTAGATTTTCATATATCATCATGATCATCAATTTTTTGGTAATCATCTTGGCGTAAATCTTCATCTCTCAAAATTGTAGCTTTGACATATCATCATTTTGAAAAGTATCCTCTTGTGCCAAATCTCCATCATCTTCTCCATAATTGTAGTTTGATTCAAATATCTTTTTTACCTTTCATGTATACCTTGGGTTCTACATTTTCAATTGTATCAACTACCGCATGCAATTTTTTATTGATGACTTCTACTCTTCGATCGAGTGCAATGAGAAATTGAGTCTCCGTTGATGCTTGTAAACACGGTCCCCTTTCTTCTTTTTTTTGGTCGACTATGTAATATCTTGACTTGTGTTCTCCCTGAACCATTAAAAGTGCTAATCATTTGACGAAAACATATTAATTGATATTTTAATGATTTGTTTATTTATAAAGTCAAAAACTAATGTTTTATAAAAATCAATTACCTCTTCAATTGATTTTTGAAATTGATATACTGACCATCTTATATACTGATTAGCCCAAATTACGCTCGGGTCAATCTCAGTACACGTGTCATAGTCCAAGCTGTACATGTAGATGACCCAAAGACGCTCGAGCTTAAACACCTATAGAGACGTGCCCTCAGAGCAAAGCAAGGCCATCCACAGAGAGGCCCATGCCTCGAGCGAGGGGTTTCTCCTATTTCACTCCGACGCTCGTTTGGTAATCTTAAAGAGCTGTCTCCCACTCTTATGGGGTCCACCCCCTCCACACGAGGATTTCCCTCGAGGGCACTTACAAGTCCCAGTGACACAATTTTATCCCATAACTACCTCTGACACATATGGGTAACGCATATACCCATTCCTGACACCCACTACCACCTATCAATAGGTATCTTGCAGGAATGTCACCGTCAAGCTATCCCATGAAGCTACGTGTCTAGGGAAACACTAATTTCGACACCACTTGGTATCATTTACCAATTTACCCTCACCCTCAACCTATAAATATGTGAAGTTTATACACAATTCACTAAGTCATCTTCTACAAAAATAATACACACATATACTGGGTTAAGCATGGGTCTTGTTCTTCAACCTCTAGTTCAAACACTTCATCTTCTTGTCCACAAATACGGTGTTATCCTAGTTGGTAGAACTCATGCTTCAATCGGATACCCAGTTCCTGAGGCTATCCCTCCAATGATGGTCTTCCCCTCAAATAAATACTAAATTGGTGGTAACTTAAGCTTAATCAGATTCTTACACCATCATATACATCGTTGTTGGCTCCTCAATTAATGTGATGGAAGCGCTATCACCTTTATGTATAACATTTCGCACCACTTTGTACCTATTATTAATTCAAAACTATTTAATAAATAAAAAAAATTTATTTATTGATGGCTTGGTATTGTATAGTACCTTGGTATTGTTTGTATATCTTCGGCATTACATTTTCTGCGGGAAATTAAACACCCTCTTCAAATTTGTTTATTGATGTATTGTATCTTTTGCATACCTCATACCATAAGATGATTTATTTTCAACTCTGTTAAACACTCCTTTAAAACTATTATACGCATCCTGCATAGTTTAAAAAATATAACAAATATTAAATACATTGCTATTATATATTAAATGACCGAATTATAAATACATTAAATTGATTACCTCAAATAGTGTAAATCTTTTGTGTATGATATCTCTTAGCGTCACTTCTTT
>JBBMKE010000007.1:6878784-6891545 GCA_037834125.1 Lippia alba
ATTCACAAAAAAATTCGTGTCGCCGTATCCGTGTCGTGTCGTGTCCGTGTCGCCGTGTCCGTATCCGTGCAACATAGATCCCGGATAAAGATGTTCCACCCCACTATACGCTGGGATCTTGAGGTGAGATGGGGTCGGATTTTCGTTGGTCATCCCCCACCCGCCAAGCGGGTAGGAAGATCAAATGAGCATGCCAAAACCCTTAGCCCTTTTGGTTAAGTACTTGGTCCCATGATCAGTTCGACCTCAACCTCATTTGCGGATCGATAGCTATATTGGGGTCGGGTTATTATAGGTTAACCTCTCATATGGACCCAAGGTCCAACTCCACAACCTTTAGCTCCGTCTAACAAATCAATCAACCCCAAGGGCCCTCCGACCTCGATCTCCAACGCCACGCGTCGGGCGCCTTTCCTACGCTCGATACACGTTGCCATCAGGACACTTGTCGCACACCCATTCCTCGGCGCAGGCTCACGTAGATGCATTTAATGTTCTGTATGCTAGACCTTGCTCAAAGGGGAAAAATGGCGCACCTTATGCCCCATTGGTGGGATCGAGCATTTCCTCTTCGAGAATATCGCTCGACCGCATTAAATGCACAGCTACAAACACGCACTATTGTGTTTTTCCAACCAATGCTATGAATACGCTCTCTTCAATTGTTGGTAAGCCTTTAAGAGCATTTAATAGCCTTTGTTGCATTATTTCTCTCACTGAAACGTTCTCAATACTGATTTGAACGGCGGAGTGCCATTGAGCCCAACTCCAAGTCCCCCAAATTGGCCTTGAGCTCACGTGTGCTAAGTGTTTTTCAGGTCGATTAAGGACCCACAAATACAAATTCTTGACTGATCAAGCCGATTTCATCTCAGCAAAACCAATTTCGCCGGATCACAATCCATTATTATTAGTCCACAACTTTAAGAATCTTTTGTGGTTCCTAGGGTTCCCTTACGTCATTCTAAAAATACTTATAATTTGTTATTAAATTCATAATTCGTAGTGATCGTATTTTGTTTATATTTTATAAATTTTAGGGATGATTTTGTAATTTTAGTCTTATATTCAATATAATACTCATAAAATCTTTAGGGTTATAAGTGTACTTTTACAAATTCCGTTAAGGGACTTCAGGCCAAACAAGATTTATAGGAATTAAAACATAAATTTTTAATAATGATAGATTGCGTTGTAATTAGGTTTAAAGGTAGAATATTTAGATGTAAATATCCCGATCATTAAATCAATCTGTTTATAACTAATAACTGCTTTTAATTTCTTTTCAATAAAATATATTAACCATTTCTTTTGTGGCTAGCTGTAGTGGGGCTCTATATTGTACGCACCAAATTAAAAACTTGAGAAAATGGAGCAAAATGGATTACGGAAAAGAATTGCATAAGGTAGGTACATGCAAATTTCCCACCCCATCTCACAAATAAATTGTCTAAAAATGTCCAAATTATACAATAATTATATAATAGCGACAAAGATATTTTCCAATCTTTTTAATTAGGAGTATATAATAATAGGGTATAATATCCGCATAATAATTGATCCCATTTCAGTTGTCAACAGATTGAGGCTCACTTTGTTAAGATTTCTATTGGCTTATGCATTCCAAATTTCATGCACTTGTTTATAGTTTAAAACTATAGATATAGACTCGACATGATATAAATATAATAATATTTTTTTTAATATTCTTTTACATGAAAAGTATATGATACAAGATCTAATACAAGATAATAGAATGATATTTGCAATAGTGTCGGTGCATTAACCGATCCTTCCGGAGTTGGCCCTTCTAATCAATTCTCTTTTTTTCTTTGGGGCAAGTGGAAAGGTAGCTGGAAACGTGAAATAAGCTAGAGTTTCCAACACTAACAATCGTCACTTTGTTGTATTAACCAATTTTCCAATTCTAACACTATCAAATATCGTAAGTTCACTGTTCGCCGCAGCAAATATTTTCTTAGTGCAATTCTTTCCATTTTAAAAAACATGTTCAGACACTGTTTTGTTTTCCAATGAAAATTAAACTAACCTACTAGAAATATTTTTATTTTTATTTTTTTTAGTTTGGAAATGACGATGGGTGACATCAGAATGTGACGCCAGCATCCCTTATCCTTGAAATATTCCAAGTTGCTGTTGGTATTAGCCATGTGATCCAATCAACCCAACTACTTTGCTCCACATGCAAATCTTTATGCACCTTCTTGGAAACCCTAATCCATATATCAGATATCTTAATAATATCTACCTTTGTAATAATAAAAATCATAATTTTTATTATTATTAATTTACATTAATTTTTCCCACAGGTGCATGCATCTTTCAGAATTCTTCTCTCCTTCCACCCTATATAAATCCACTCCCTCACGTTTATCCCAGAAATTCAGAAAATTATTTTTTTTTTGTCTCATCATTCTTAAATTCCACGATCAAGGAAACAAGATTTCCCATTTTCTCAAAAACCCATTTGCGAATTCTGCCGGAAAGTGATGTACCAGCCGATTTACGGTGAGTTTTCGCCGGCGGAATTGTCCCGGAGCACCAGCTTCAGCTCTCTAACCCCATTCTTAACGGAGAATTGGGGTGACTTGCCGTTAAAAGTCGATGACTCTGATGATATGGTCATTTACGGATTCCTACGTGACGCCGTTAACAATGGATGGATGCCTTTTAACGACGTTAAAGCCGAGCCAGAATTGCCCGCATTGGCAGCTGTGAGGTCGGAATACGTGGTTGCTCCGCCGCGGACAATGGCAGGGCGGCCTAGGGAGAGGCAGTATAGAGGAGTGAGGCAACGGCCGTGGGGGAAGTTCGCGGCGGAGATAAGGGACCCGGCTAAGAACGGGGCGAGGGTGTGGCTCGGGACTTACGAAACGGCTGAGGAAGCAGCGTTGGCTTATGATAGAGCGGCTTATAAAATGCGCGGCGCGAAGGCGTTGCTGAACTTCCCCCACAAGATCGGCTCGAACGAGCCGGAGCCGGTGAGAGTGACGGCTAAACGGCGCTCGCCTGAGCCGTCGGCTGATGGCGGCTCGCTCAAGCGGGTGAAGAAAGAGGAAGGAGCCGAGCCGGGGGTGGAGAGCCAAGCCAATGTGTGTCAAGTTGGGTGCGAAATGACGAAATTGCCGCTTGTAGGGCCGTTTTTGGTTACGTGAAAAATAACGGAAATATTGGGGCCCCGTGCTTCTTCCTTCTAGTGGGTTTGATTTGAAACAAACAAAAAGTGTGTGACATTTGTTGTGTGAAAAAAAGAAAAGAAAGATATTGGTTTGTTCAGTTTCGAAAATATCCCACTCGTGAGATTGAATATATATGCACTTTTCGAAAGAAGAGATTGAATATACACATAAAATAGAAAGTATATATTAAAATTTTCCCATTTTAAATTCATTTTTTTTATATAATAAAAACTAGTGTGTGCCTCATACTATGTAGTGATAATAGTATATAGATCGTGAATTGTAATATATTTTTTTCTCCAATAGTTTTTCTAATATATAGTAAGTAATTTATAATATTAACTATAAGCATATAAATATATTGTTACAATCCACAAGATTTATAGTTTTTGTAAAATAAAAACAGTAACTTAAATATATGCAAATAGTATCAATATAATATTGATATCTCTAGATCTTTTTTTTTATATATTCTATATCAATTAATGGAATAATTTAAGTAACCTGATTGAGAAAGGGATTAATTAACAAATATTTGAATTTGAATTTAAAATTTTAGTGGATTTTAATTGAAATTGTGTCCTATTTAATTATGTCCATAAAAAGAATAGATAGATTATAGACATTCAGCTACCTTGGGAGATTAGTCCTTCACTGAATTGGAGGGGGAAACTCTCAAAAATTAAAAAAAAAAACTAAAAGTATAATGTCCGATTGAAAATAAAACTCAAAAATATCAAACAAATTGAAGAGTTTCCACAAAATAAAGGAATGAAAAAGAAAACAAAAGGCACAATTACAATAAGTATGACCATAGTAACTATAATAAAAAATTTATAGCATATAACTTGGACAGTAGAATAGAAAATTATGAAGATACATGAAATTCTTCAAAATTCAAAATTAAAAACAATTAAATGATGAACATAGATAGAAAATTAAGGGACAAAAATAAAACACAAGAATATAATGATTTAAATGAATAGAATTATTGGAAAAATATATTATTTTAATAATATTCGAGTAAACGTTCTAAAATTATCTGTTTGTTTGATGTCCCAAAGAATTCATTATATATATATAACGTTCTAAAATTATTTGTTTGTTTGATGTCCTAAAGAATTCATTATATATATATATATATATATGTCGGGACCAGCACTTCTGCCCAATCCAAAGTGCTTTAAGCCCAATGTAGTTCGTGATTAGTTGAAACGTGGTGAAGGTTTTATCAGTTCGCATATAGCAAACTGATGGAAATTTGTATAAGTAGAAGTCTTGTAAACTTGGTGGATAAGTATCAAGTTGTATAAGAGATAAAGTTATAGCTAGGGGTTATTCTCCAGAGTAAAATATCTCCATTATAAATAGGAGGAAGATTCACAAACAAAAGGACAGAAGTAGGAATAAAGAAATACAAGAGGGAGAGAGATACAAGTTGCGACGCCCCAAATCATCAAAGTATGTCTCGAGGACAATAAAAGGCAAAGTTCTTTCCCTTAAGTGTTTAATTAAGAATTATGTAACTTATATAATTAAATGAGAATTCAATTGGTATGCTAATTCTTCAAATTAATTAAGAGTAAGTGATAATTTAAATTATTTTGTATGTAAACTTTGACCTTTAATTTAATCTAAGTTTATTTCGTGAATAACTTCTAAAATCGATTTTTAATACGTTACGTTACTTAACTGGTTTAATTTGAATTTATTCAAATTTTTCGTAAATTACTTGCTAATTAATTATTTTAAGACGTCGTTAATTTGTATGAAAGGCTTTCTAAAATCAAAATTTGATTAATCATTAGTTGGTAAATTCTTTCTCTTTTTGATTCGTAAAATTATTTCGAAGTTGGTAAATTTATTTTATTGTACTCGAGTTTTATTTTTTAATTTTTCGACGCGTCGGATTCGGATTAAGTATACGAGATCGTACGAGAACCGGCCATAACCCATTTTCCTTTCTCTCTCTCCTCTCCCACACTCTCTCTCTCCCGCGGGTTATGTCTGCGACTTTGGTTACGAGCTCATAACTCAGTCGTTTCTCGATGGAATTCAACAAATGAGTAGTCTATCTTGAATATCTCAATGAGAGGATCGCGGGAGTACGAAGATTTCTGCCATACAATGATCGGGGGCGAAGATATCTCCGATTTACAGTAGTAGCGACGGAGGGGTGTCGGACCCCCGTGTCTTCCCGGCCTCCAGGGAGGTTTCCGGCGACCACCTTGGGACACGCGCCCCGGAGTTCGAAAGTTAGCTTCCCGGTGAAATTTTGGTCATCGGCGGCGCGGCCATCGGAGGTGGCACGACGGCGCATGCGTCACCTGAAACTCACGCGTCGGCGGCGAAAGGAGTTCCGCCACTTCTGAGGCAGATTCTGGCGTCTTGCCGGCGGCGATTGGTGGCAGATTGGTATGGATCTGAAGCGCGTCGAGGTGGCGCGTTGATCTGGGTTGGTGGCGCCGCCAACGGAGTGGTGGTGAGGGCCCAGCGGTGGCGCTTTTACTGTAGCGGTGTTGTTTGGTGGTTTCCGGCAGGATTTTCCGATGAGCAAGTACCTTTCCCAATGATTTTCGACCTCCTGAGCATGATTCCGGCCTCGGATTGGTGTAAAAATGGCCGGAGATGGTGGTTTTCCGATAATAAGATGGCGCGCGCGGCTGCTCTTGGCTGAGGGGGTTTTCCGGTGAGTTTTTCTGGCGACCATAATAGGAGTTTCGAAGAGTTCATCACGGGTAAGCCAATCCTTTTTACCGATTTGATTTTCGTTCACCAGATTGAAAGTAATTTGGATTTGAAGTTTTGGGGTTTCATATTATTGGATTTGAAATTGGCGAGATTGGCTTGGAATTTTCAAAAATTGATAGGATTTGGAACGGGGATGAAGTCTACTTACTCGGGAAATTTTTTGGGATTTTTCCGGCACGTTTCACCGGCGGCCGGCGGCTTTTCCGGCAGCTCCGGTTACGATGTTCTGGCGGCTCTCGAAAGCTTGTCCGCCTAGTTGTGGTGAGTTCAACGCTACTTTCCATTTGTTAATTGGATGTTCGGTTCATTTGTTATGAATTATTCTGTGTAGATGAGAATTATTCGATTTAATTGTTTAAATATAAAATAATTGTTATTTGCTAGAATTTGTTGATCGTTATGAACTCTATTGTATACGAAAGCACGTATTGAATGATAGTGAAATGAATTGATGTCTTGATTTGCAACTTAAATCCCGTTATGTCGAATTTAAGCTATTTATCTAACTTTAAGGGGGTGTGCAATTTTCGAATAATATGGAATTGTATAACTTGAATTAATCGAACCTTGATATTTGATAATCGATTATGCGAATCTTGACACGTGAAATGAATTAATATGCCATGAGTAATTAACTTGAGACTTTCGCAATTCAAAGGTTTAATCACTTAATTAAATGTAAGTCTTTTATGCTATATATATAATTTATATGAAATCGTTAGCCTTTGAAATCGAGCATGCTATTCTTGATTACTTATAGATAATTTATTTCTATGGATAAGAATTTGATTAAGCATTTTATGAGTTATATAAAACTTTATTTGGTTGAATAATTTAGTTATCCTTTGTTTATGCATTCAATGACTCGAATGAGTTTCGTTATATGTTTCTTTGACTAATTGTATCTCTTAAGACTTGTTTTAAGTTGTGACTTGATTTCTTGGGATAATTGGATAAGTGCTCGATCTATTCGACCTTGTATTATGTGAATTGCATATGAAAAGTGGTATATGAATAAATGGTTGTTTTGCTAAAGTGTATGATACGTTTCTTGTCCTACGCATTTTTTGAGCATTGACGTGCGTCGTTGTGGTTCATTCTTGAATCTGAGCCCTTGTTTTGTATACAGTTTGGTTTAGGTGCACTCGGTGTGGTGTCAAGTGGGTCTTGTGGGTTCCTGAGCGAACCGTTTGTTTTATCTTCAGCTTCGTTTGGTGCCAGAATTTTGTATTAGTTAAAGCGACCTAGAACCCTCTGTGCTCGTTTTCAAGCCTGCATGCGAATATCCTATTATATTTATATAATAGATATGTGTTTGTATAAGTTATGTGTATGGCTTTATCATACGAGGAAAGTTTTGAATTATATGTACGAGCATATGTAAGCTTGAAATGTTTTGCAACAATGCTATGCTCCAAACCATGTGTTTTCGCATCAACTTTGGATTTGGATGACACGGAGAGGTATGTTATAGCATATGCTAAGTTGCAAGGTAAGGTATGCTCGATAAGGTACGTAAGTTATGTTTTGTTAAGTATGTTCTGTGCGAGGTTTGCCCTGAAATATGGGAATTTGGTATGTTCCGGGACGGCAAGGACCGTCGGGTTAAGCCTGTGCATGATTTTCATTCGTAGTACTATGCGCGATTCTAGAAGGTTAATGAGGTGTGCTACTCCGAGTACGTAGTGGGTTAGCTACCCCTCGAACATATGTAAGTAGGTGGAGAGGGTTTGATTCCCGATCATTATGGAAGTAGGTTGGAAACCCGTACTCATCGGGTATAAGTTATGTTATGTTACGTTGATTATGAAACGGGATAGGATATTTCTTTAAGCTTTAATATGCTATGTTTTGAGTACGATAAGCATAAGTATACTTTTGATTTGAATCTGTTCCGTCTGTTATGATATGAATAAGTATGGAAATGAGTTTGGTTTGAAAACAGCTTTGGTTTTCAAAACCCTAATCCCGGTTCATAGTTTTTCTTTTGATATGTGCTCTGCTCTTTATTATGTATAGTGTGAGTGTGTTCAGCGCCCTCATCTCAGTCAAGCCATTAGATTGACCCCTCTCCTTTTTTCCCCCTTCAATTTCAGGTGCTAAGTTTGGTTCGTGCTAGGCGGCGGTTCTCCCTTTTTGGTCTTTTGAGTCTTCTGCATACTGCATCCTTACTTTCCCGTTTTGATAATTTGTATAATTCTGTATCTTAAGCATGATTCGGAGATTTGGAAGATTTGTATGATTTGAATTGTTTTACCAGCTTCACTAGTATGTTGTAATTGAGGCCCATGTGCCATTTTAGTATTTATTTATGCTTTAAAAGAGGCCTGTGAGCCCAAGCTTAAAAGAGGCATGTGAGCCCAAGTTGCATGTGATCCGAATGTTTTAATTCTTGTCGGCCCGTGGCCATTGCATGTGGGTGTTTGATGGTATGATTTGCTAGGTTGCTTAATCGGGACAGGTTAGGACAGGTTCTTGGATTAGTTGAACTCGTATTGTTGCATGTTATTCGGGACATGTTAGGACAGGTAGCTGGATTAGATGAACCCGCACAGTTGATTGATGTGGATTGTCTTTTATGCTTGATGTACAAAGGTTTTTGAAAGTTCGTATTTTACATCGCTTCCACATACAGGTTTTGCATACTTCGTTTTACAGGATTTAGTTACGGCCTAGCCTAGGTTGGATTTTTGTTTGTCACCTGTTCGCTTTGACTTGGTGCGTGTGCGGACTTTCCATTTCGTACATGTGTTGGGTCCTAGTGCGGGGGATGTGACGCCTTTCATTTGGGGTGCTACACAAGAGAGGTACTCATCAATATATATTAGGATTTTATAAGAGTATAAGTGAGATAGTGTGTGTGAATACTTTAGACTATATTAGGATTCACAAAATATAATTTACCACACACGTACCTCAACAAAAATCTTAAAAGAAGGTATTTCTCTATAAAAGTGAAAAGAGAAAAAAAAAACTTTGAATTAGTATACAAATAAACACCTTGAAAAATTAAAATATAAATACTTTGTGAATTGTTATCATTGCAATTCATGATGTACGATGTAAGAATAAATCTAATAATCAAAGAAGAAATATTAAATGAGTATTCAAACCTTGTGTCAAAACTAACTTTGTAAAAATGTTGTAAAAAATGTTGTGAGTGAATAGAATTATAGAGAGACACTAAAAAGTCTGTCTCTCTATAAATTAGCCAACTGCATCTCTATAAATTATTTTAGAAAAAATCACGGTTTAATCAATGAGTTGGCTCAATTATAACATGAATTATAAATTAAACCAAAGATGTATACAAACTCGACATCATTAAAGGAATTAAGCTTAATTACTTTAATTATATATTTAATATTTATGTCTATAACCTTATAGGTGTTTAAATCGTATGCAATGAAAAGTCTAATACCCGTATATAAAATTAGTTGATATAAATAAAATGATATTAATTGAGTTTTCTTAAATTATGAGATTAATGTCTTAATTATTGGAATTTAATAAATAATTATAATATTAAAGAGTTTGGAAAAATGCTATGAAAGTTCAAATACCCGTATATAAAATTAGTTGATATAAATAAAATGATATTAATCGATTTTTCCTAAATTATAAAATTAATGTCTTAATTAGTGGAATTTAGTAAATAATAAAAATATTAAATAGTTTTAAAAGTCAACCGACCAATGTTAAAAAATAAAAAAACTAAAAAAAATCATAAAATTTTATTCAGTTAAAATTGATATAATTTGAATCAAAGATACCCTTCCTATATATTATAGTACTTCCTATATATTATAGTATTGATATAGATATTGTTCATTTTTATGAAAATATTCCAAATTTCTTTAATATATGTATTCCAAACAACATATTTGGATGATGTCATTGTGGGGAACGGATCTAATGGGCCAACTCAATATTTTTTATTTTTTTTGTCCTATCGAGACAGCGCAAACTTAGCTAAACATCACCTCCATAGGCAGGGGTGGATTCAGGCTTTGTTGGTAGCGGGGGTTGAAAATTCTTGCGGCAGAAATATATATGCATTAATAAGAGCAAGATCCCTTAGATATATATTATTGATCTTTAGAAGGGACATCATAACTTTTAATAGGTTTTCTTAGCCCCGAATTACTAATTATGTCTTCAAGATTAAATTATGTACTACCAACATTGATTTTTTTTTTATTGGCAATCGAACTTTATGATTCAATAGAACTTTTCATTCTTTTGCTAAAATATCAATGCATAATTACATACTACAATACCAATTCAAAAAAAAAAAATTAATGAGTTTGCACTCTCAATAAACATATAAAGATTGAACATTTAAGCTTAAACATTCAATAAGAATTTACAAAAATAATTCAGTTAAAAAAAATAAAAATAAAGTTAAGAACTAAGTAATCTACTTCACAATAATTTAAAAAAAAAAATTAAAAACTAAACTTTCTTTCTTTTTATGAGGGGTAGGGGCTGATGTGGGGTTGGGGGGGGGGGGTGTGGGTGGGGCGGAAGGGGGGGCTCCAGCCCCCCTTGGTCTATTCTGGCTCCGCCAGTGTCCATAGGAGGCGTATCCCAAATGACAAAATCATTAACAATAGTATGTCCTAACTTGGCTAACTTGTCCGCCAAAGCATTCCTCTCGACGACACATGCCGAAAGGCAAAATTCTAAGGATTATGGAGCAGCTTCCTACAGTCCATGATGATATCTCAGAGTGGATGATCTTCTACGTTCTCTTTCATAACCCAATTGCCCGTATGGGGAGTAACAGATTAATAGGAAACTAAAAGATAGAAGAAAACAAAACTAGTAATGGCAAAAAATGCTAACTAGTGTTTTGAAGATAACTATTTTATAAATAAGAGAAGAATGAAGAGTACAAGAGAGATTCGGTAAAACAGGAAAAGAGGAGTGAACCGAGGGAAATCTGTCAATATTCTTCATTTTTTTTTCAAAAATAAAATTTCAAAATCTCTAAAATCTCACTAATGATCCATCGATCTTCATTTTTTTTCCAAAAAATTAAAGTCCCATCTCCAAAATCTCACTAAGTATTACGTATTGATTCTAATGCACTAGCATTTCAAAAAGAACACGGACACAGGTTTGATATACAAATACTTTAAAAAATAATCCTTCCCGACAGTGTCGTATATGAATACAATACTAACGCATACTTAAATGAGATTCAAACTCGGGACATTACCTCAAAGAATGAACCCATTAACCACTAAAATCCACCCTATTGACAGAGACGGAGTCGCCGGGTGTCGGGAATTTGGCGCCCCCTGCATGCCCCTCCCCTAAATTTTAAAATTTTTTAATTTTTGTTTGTATATTTTTGATATATTTATATTTTTGTTTCATAATTTTTTGATATTCTAACTTTTCGTCCCTTAATTAAAGATGTTGTCTCTTCATTTTTTACATCTTAAATTTTCGCCCTCAACAATTTTATCCTGGTTCTATTCCTGCTTGTTGACTATCTAAACATTTGTATTTGACACCTATCATGTGATAGCTTTAATAATTTTTTTTAAAAAATTCATATAATCAAATTTGTATGTATCATATTCATATTGTTGCGTTCGCCTCTGTTCGGGATATCATTATATAGGCCTGGAGTCAAGTCTTTGCTATATAAATTAATGAAGTAGTTGTAGTACTCTTTTCGATCAACGTCCACACCTGGAAAAATGGTTTGATAAAATCTTCCACACAAAACAGTGACACTTTCCTTGAACATATATTCTGTGTTTACCGACGAAATTAAAGCCGACAATTAAAAAACATTTACCTTTTTTAGATTATAATTTTTGAACATAGGTCATGCAGAGAAGGAGTCTTGAGTAAATAATCAAAATAACTGTTTTAATTTATTGCATGGTCAACCCTTGATATTATGAAGGCATTTCTAAGTGGAAGACGTGACTGCAGTCTTTCCAATCCATGGAAATGTACAACTGATATGATGCAGAAAGAAAACGTTGAGTTTTGGTGCATTCTGATAGCAATTTGTCATAGTTCACTTTTTTACGGCAGTTTGGAACGTTGCTATTACTAGGCATGACACGGATAGGATAGAAGTTCGGGGGAAATTCTATTTTAAATTTGATTAAGTCGAATTCAATCAATTAAAAAGGGTAAGTATAGTATACTTGCAATTTAATTCGTCTCTTTTTCTAAATTTTCTATCATCCAAATCACAAGTATTTTACACATGCTTTCTTACACCAATTTGACCGAATCAATCTCGAATTTAAAATTTCCAAATTCAGGTCCGATCCAGCTAAATCTAAGATACCTTGTGTTTAGTTAACTTTTTGGATCTAACTATCTAAGACTCGCACTAAATTCACATAGATTCACGTACACTTCCCAATATCGTAAAGATTCGATCAACCTGTTAGACCCAAATTTATCGATGTATAGACTCTGTTACAAAAAATAAATAAATAAAATTCTATCATCATCATCTACTACATATGTAAATAAATATTCCAGAACAACACAAATGATCTATATCAGTATTCAAATTTCACAAAAAATTGGTTAATATATATGCATGTAATCTTATTTCTGAAAATAAAATATAATAGTTCCCGAAATAAAAAGAAAAAAAAAATTACACTTTGAGTTCTTTTTAAGTCATTGTACTATCATTTTACTTCTTGTGAAGTGATTAGTCCAGCTAACTTAATTTAATTGAAGACCGGTCTTTAGAAGATCGAAAATAATTTCATAATGGCCTAGGATAATTTGTAATTTTAATTAGAAAATGATATATATATA
>JBBMKE010000007.1:6958054-6971042 GCA_037834125.1 Lippia alba
ATAGAAACTTCCTTTCCCATTTAGGAATCTTCTCACACGGGACACCTCAGTGTACCTACTTAGAATAAGTAAGCACCCCCATGTATCACGCATGTATCAACAATACACTTTGCACCCCATGAAACAAGGTGGTCCTTCTTAAGGGTGCGATCAAATGAGCAAGCCTCGAACGAGCCAAGTTTACACTCCCACTGTCTGTAGGACTCATTGGCTTGGAGTGATTTCTAATTATGACTTGTGTGATATAGGACTCGTCTCTTGAACCACTTCGCCTAAATGGTTGAGTCCTATAAGTCATATTGATTGGGGGAGTTCTTATACATGCGCATGTAATAGAAACACACAAAACACGTATTGGCATATAAAGAAGTGTTTGCCTATGATATTAATTAATCGTATATTATTCAAAGATTATCTGTGATATAAGGAAAGTCCCAAAATGGATTATCACTAATCGGCTTTTAGGGAACCCTTCTAACAGGGGCGCGGGAGCCAATAATCAGGCCACACTCTCAAGTTTTCACCTGAGTTAACTCTCCAGCGGGAGCTTGATTCGATCAAGCTGCGGGTCTCGAGTCTCGAGAATGCTACGCTAAGTGAAAAGAGGGAACGTCCAAGTCGGGCACTAAAAATGTCCTCGTTAGGAAAGTATCTTGCTTTGTAAATACGGTTGGGGAGACTATTCGGATGTGTAATAAGTCGCCAAAACTGTTTGGCTAGAATTGCACTATTAAAAGGCCTGAAGGATCGAAGCTCGAGCCCCTCTGAATCTTTGCTATGGCACAACTTCTCTCAAGAAATCCAATGATTTCTATTACAATCCCTATTATTCCACCAGAAGTCGGAGATCATGGATTCGATGTCTCTCAAGAAAGAATCTGGGAGGCGAAAACAAACCCTAGTGTAAGTCGCCTGAGCAACTGCACGAATGAGGACCGCTTTACTGGCAGAGAGGAGGAGTTTCTCAGAGTATCCCTTGTGCTTTTTCCAAATTCTCCCCCGGATGGAGTTGAAAACTGAGGATTTAGAACGACCCACCACCGACGGGAGACCAAGGTAAAGATCAAAACGGTCGACTAGTCTAACCCCAATACCGGACGCTAGCACAATTCTATCAGAGTGTGGAACATTCCCGCTAAACACAATTGAGGACTTCTAGTGGTTGATGACTTGGCCTGAAACAACGCATAATCTCTTAGGGCTTGATCAATACAGTCCAGGGCCTACCCGGATGCTCCACAAATGGCGGTATTGTTGGTGAAGAGAAGACACAGGATACTCAGGGTCCCCCTACAAATCGTAATTCCTCTATATTCAACACGGCCCTCTTTATCCTGTAAAATGCAACTGACGATTTATGCACATAAAAGGAAAAGGTAAGGAGACAAGGGGTCCCCCCACCAGATACCACGTTCTAGAACCAGGTGCCCGAAACTAGAGCCATCAAGTAAGAATGAAAAGGAAATTGTAGAGACGCAAGACATAATGAGAGGGATTAATCGAGGAGTGAAACCAAGCCGAGTGAGGCACATTCCAGAAAACGTCATTCAACGCAGTCGTAAGCTTTGCTCATATCAAGTTTGAGTGCAAAGAAACCTTCTTTACCCTGTTCTTCTTCTTAAGAAAATGATTGACCTCATAAGCAATAAGCACATTATCAATAATAAGCCGGGAGGGGATAAAAACTGATTGGAAAGGGGAAATAATGCGGTCGAGTAAGGGCTTGATACCACTTGCAATGCATTTAGAAGCTATTTTATAGACAACGTTTCAAAGACTAATAGGTCTAAACTGGATGATCATGTCGACCTTTTGACATTTGGAAATCAACACAATGCAAGTAAAATTAAGATACTTAATAAATTTATTGTGATTAAGAAATTCAAGCACACATGAAATCAGATCACTTCCAATGATGCCTCAAAACTTCTGGAAGAAAAATGGGGCAATGCCATCAGGGCCGGGGACTTCAAGGGATATATTTGGAATAAAACTTTTTTCACCTGATCCTCACAAAACGGAAGGAGCAGTAGTCGGCACTCATCTGCATCAACTCGCGGCTCGAGGAGATTGATGAACCGATCAACTAAAGCGAAAAATATTTTGATTTTTTATGTTGATAGTTATTTTGACCAATTTCGTTAATAGTTAACATCTTACAATTTCAACTCCGTTAACAGGCTTTTTGGAGAACAAAAGGCATTACGTTGCTTTTGGGCCCCAAAAACCTTTCCATGACCTTACATTTGTCTTTATAAGTCTGCACATTCTTCTTTTTTAATCTATATTCACACTGTATTACACACTAGCATAATTTTGTGGGTCTAAATTGTGACTTTAAAGGACAAAAACTCTGGGAATAAGGAATTCCCGCCAACTCTCATTTTCTGCACGTGCATGTTTCATTCTTCAAATTAACCAAACTCCTTAGCCTCTGATATTGGTTTTAATGTAGGTTGAAATGGTATTTCATTACAAGGATTGAACGATCCAATTTATGTATGTGGTTTATCAAGAGGCTCAAATTCAAGTAAGTGGAAGGTTGAATGAATTCGAGTTTTAAAAAATGTTCATATCTCATAGTTTGAGTAAGAATATTTTGGGTAGTTTAGAAATCAAAGAAAGGTTCAGTTTTGGGTGATTTTTTTTTCTCAATTAAATGGATCCTTTTCCACAACTCATACTCAGTTAAATTAATCATATCAGTAGATAAATACAATTGTCTTAGTTTACTTTGTTGTTTCCTATAATATTTATTCACCCTATTGTAATCTAACATCTTACTCATACCTCCTAAATAATCAAAGCAAAAATTATTGGTATTCACATAGTCAAGGACAGAGCAAGTTTTACCAAGATTTTTTTGTATCTTAAAACCGTTTGTCAGTTTTCCATCATGGTGCAATCTTACTATCATATAGTCATCTTTATCTATGTAAGAACAGAATAAAACTAAGTCATTACAACCCCACATCCAGCAACAAACAAAGACAAGAGGACCACAACTAATACTAAAAAAATAACACAACTCAACAAGAATCTAACCTCTATTGCAGTATAATATAACTTTAGAAAAAATTGCTTGAACGATTAAACACTAAACAAGTCATCTACTGCCACATTTGCCAAGAAAAATCAACGTACTAAATGAAAAGGCCCTAAACTCGTTCCTTACTTGGGTCGTTCTCAAGACAATCGTGTATTTATCATGTGTTTGAGGCCCGTGCAACCATTTTTAGCACTTTTAATGCCATTGTCGTCGCATTATCAAGGTGGAACAAGGCGAAGTTAGGTGGAACTAGGGTTACGGGTAAATGAGGTAAGTCTGAAATGATTTTTTTGGGAATTTTTTTATGGAAATTATGACTAACAGGAGAATAGCACCTTATTTACTTTACCATCAACAATTTAACGGACAAGGGTTTATTGGGCCTAAATGGTATAAAATCAAAACATTTTGGGCAGTTCATTGAATCCATAAAGGCATAAACCATAGACTAAACTCAGAAATTAGCCTAAGGGCTAAAAATGATATTTTCTCTAAAAAATATCTGTCAAATAATCAAATATATTCGTAAATATAGAAAATCTAATTATATTATATTCTAGTCACAATTTAGCATATTAGAAAAATGTTTTTTTTTAAAATATTTAGTAGACCAAAAGGTCACATTTTTCAAGCTCAAACTCTGATAAAATATTCGAACCTATCAAAGCTACATGACCCGTCAAACTCGAGCCCGAGCCCCCTCAAAAACAATAAGCAAAACTTGGTCGGGACTCATATACATTCCCTACTTCAGAAATACTGAGCAACAATACACAAACACGAAAATGGTCATGGAAATATAAGCTTTCAAAGAACATGACAACACAAGAAAACAGAGATGTTGCTTCTCTCTTTTTTTTGTTGCCTATATTCAGTTGCAATTGCAGGCATCAGCTGCTAATGACACAAGAAGTTACAACTACAGTTAAAACAAGTTCCAATATCAAACTAAATCTGGCCTCTTGGCATGTTTCATCAACAATAGAAAGCTAATCAAAGAAGGTGGTACATATGAAGAAGGTAACACTGCTGCTTGTTCCCAATCATTTTCTCTTATCTTACAGCATACAATTCATCAATATGGCCTGTAACGCGTAGGCCGCCTAAACCTTGGAACCCTCCTGCACATGGATATTTCACATCAATAGACTTCCTAACAGTTAAGAACACATATCTAATTGTGCAATTTTTTCAATGTAGCAAACAACATCTAAAGTATGCAATTTCAGCAACATACTGTCCAGGTCCCCAGGAGCATATTTGGCCAAAAAAACAGAAAGTGGCCATTTTTGCCTGGATGGTTAATTTGCTATGCAACCAAAGAAAGTTTAGGAGTATAAAAAAAAAGTCATTGCACATGACAGACTGTTTGACCTAATTACACGAACTTCTCCTGAAGTTTGACGATTGAAAAACTTCCCCTATCAAAGAATATATAGAGGGGTGTATAAACTCAGATGATTCCATCTCCAATTTTGTATACCCTCATTTTGCCAGTCATACTTACTGATCTCAAGTTTTATAATAGCATGTATTTCTGGGAGCTTACGTAATCTGGCCAAACAGCAGGGTATACCAGAATGAAGTTTTTGTAATTTTGAAACCTTAACGGAAGGGAAAATTTGTGTAATTTGTCCAAGCTTCGGGGTATGTCAAGAGTAATTATTCCAAATTGTTTTTCTCCTGCCAATAGAATATTACTTACCCATAGCCATAAGGAGGGAAGAAAGGAGGACCGGGCATAAAAGGCCTTCTCGATCCAAAATATGGATTGGGATGCCTCCCTCTATATTGCTTCATTCCAGGAACATTAGTTCTCTTAGCAGATACCTGCCAAATCAAATAAGGACATACTTCCTGTAAGAATATAGTTGACCAACATTGCCTCTTATATAGGGACCAAGATAAGAAGAACCTTCAGTTGACGGCCATGCAACTCTGATTCATTTAGCAGGAGAGCATTTTGAACAGCCTCGACTTCCACAAACTCTACATAAGCAAAACCTTTGGGTTGGCCAAACTTGTCGGTCAAAATAGTGACCCTGTTTACTGTACCACAAGACTGAAAATGCTGCTGCACTTCCTCAGGTGTGCAAGCATAGTCCACCTGCAAAATGGAGTTATGTCCAGGCACACACTCAGCTAAGCAAACATAATACTAGATATCACATTTAAACTAGCATTTTTAATCAATAAATTAGCAATGAGAATTAGGAGTTTTCTTGCATTGAATAGGCTATAGTTAAAGATTTTTCTTGTTCACGGGCAAACATATTCCAAATACATCACACAAAAGTGGGTTTGGGGGTGTGGCCAAAATAGGGCCATATTAGGCTGACTTAACAATGTGAGAAAGAATAACAAAAGCATGTGAATTGAATCATATCTCTAAAGGCAAGCAAATCGTTTACATCAGCAAAGACAAATGAGTAATCATAATACAATAACACCACTTCTCTGCAATTTTCAAAAGTTGCAAGAACATTTCCATTGAATGAGTTGTAACATTGGCCATCATTCACATTTCAAAAAATTCATGTAGATTCAAACAGATGCCTTAAACCTTCAACAATGGTCAAATGCATTGTGGTAGGAATTAAATGCAACAGAATAAGGAGAAAAAGGACCAAGAAACTCACGTTACCAACATATATCGATCGAGAATCCACCTCCTCCTTTTCAGCCTGGCTAGCAGAGGCACTTGAATCTTCTAACAAGCCAAAAAAGGACAAGGATATTCAAAATACAAGTTTAGCAGCATAAACTTCAGACGATTAGTCATCCAGACATAATAACCTACAATGAATTAAATATAGTATTCTATCCACCCTTTGCGAGTTCAGCAAGTAATTGCATGTATCTATAAACACTAATCTGATGATAAGATCACATATATTTATCAGGACAGACTAGAATCATACAATGAAATTTTGGTCTGTCCATCTATGAAACAAATGTAAGCTCTAAGGCTTCAGTTAATGGTATTGACTCTCAAGTCAAGAAAAAGTAAATTAGACAAAGGAAATCCTAGATCGACCTGAAACTAGATTTGACAATAATATCGCAATGAGAGTTTAACACAAACCAACACTGGTGATATGTATATACCATCATACATAATAAAAAAAATGATTTTCAAGAAATTCGGGGAACACAAAATTACCATCCTTTCTGAAATTTCCCCCATAAAGGGGCAATGAGAGAGATTCCACACTGAAAAAATATGAATTCCCTCATATTAACATGCATGAACAAAGGGAATTTTGGGAGAGATGATTAAAAACTGTCTTGAGACCAATAGCTGATGAATATTTTGATCCAAAAAAATGCAGCAAAAATACCACTAACATCTGCATTAATACTTGACAAACAGCCACAAAAAAATAGAGAAAAGATAAGAAAAAATTAAAATAGGTAATTCCAGATGAAAAGGGCAAGGACTAATACTTCATCCCTGAATAAATAATTTCTTTATTACTGGGGTCAAATATGTTATTCCTCAGGCACTGAATTGGTCACACCATTCAGGCCAAATCTCATCATGATGCTCAAATCATTGAACATATAGAAGGAGAAAAAGGAATCTGGTCACTTTTTCGGCTAAACTTTCATTTGATCTAGTCAAATAGGACACTTTTCAAGTTTTTGATTGTGAAAGGAGGTCAAAACTAAAATAAAACCCATTTTCTATATAATTTGCTAAACAGAGGAATTTCGAAGACAAAGAACTAGAATCAGATGAGAAATTTACATACTCCAGATGCACCGTGAAAACGAACAATGTTGGCCCTTCATGACTTGTCGGCAGTCACAAATTCACTTCAGTCTTATAAAGAAACTATGTGTGAAAGTTTAATTTTGTAACTATTAATTGGATAATTAAAGATGATGGAGAAAAAAACAAGAAACTTTAAAGGGTAAGAAAATTTTGGTGGAAAGCAACATAGATGAAGGAAAATTGGCAGAAAGCATGCTCAGGGGGCCCACAATATGAATGCGAGAGATAAGAAACGTAAGTGATTCGATTGTATTGAGTAAAAAAGGGATGTGGTTGTGATGAAGATTAAAGCAGTTCACAAACGGACAGGAAGAAAATAAATTTTGTGTTGTCGTGGAAGAAATGATATTTAAATAGCCTAAATTGAAACAATCAAGACTCAATTTAGCAAATTGCATTAATCGTTTCAAATAAAAATCCAAAACAGATTATGACTTCATGATTGCAAGGAAAACTTCATTTACCATGATAAGAGAAGTATAAGTTCGGAAACCCAAAATTCAAACCAAAAATATTCAGGAAAATTTAAAACCTTTCTCCATTCCATCTTAACATCTACGTGTCTCTCACCATTGTTATTCCAGTGGCACCAATTTTATTGCTCAAGAAAAGGAAAGGGAAAACAACCTATCACATGAAATCCATAAAAGAACTTCATCTATACCCCAGATATATTAGATTTAGCGTTTTGCAATATAAACGACTTGGACGCATAATAAAACAGATAGATGTTTCAAATCAATGGCACCACTAATGAACACCTGGCATAAAACCCAGCAAACAAATCATCCCCAACCCCACCAACCGTTACATCTTGCGTTTATTTATAAGTGCCTCTACTCTGATTTTGTTAGCAAATTAGAATGAGGGTACACAAAACAAAGAGGTTATTATCTGAGTGAGAGATGATGGAGCACAGCAGCAGCATGGAGAAGATCAGAAAAGGCTTACTAAGCCAAAATAACCAATGACTAGTGCTTTACGTTGTTGACTTGTCTCGTCTGGTAAGGCACAAGTGACTTCAAAGCATGAAATCCTTTTCTCTTCTTGTTCTATATACTAAACAGATGACTGCAACATTTTCCAGTGACTACTATCTCCTTAGGTGTGTTATGTGGGACAAGGCAGCATACATGGTACGCTATTATTGTTTACTGTAACTCTTTTCTTATTTCTTTTTTGACATAGGGGAGGAGGGTGGCAAATGGCAGCTTACTGAAGCTATTTTCTAGTTTGGTCATTAGTGAAAACCCCTAAATTGAAACAAAACTTTGTTATTTAACAGAAATTTGCATCTGTTTGGTTCAATTTGACAGATTAGCTCTAGGTCTTAGTCCTGACTTCTATATTTATACTTCAAAGTAACTTCATCAAAAAGTACATAGGATATAACACTCTCAAAAGAACACAATACTGAGAAATAGACTTTTTTCTGCTTTCTATCAGATTTCACTAAACAGGATCACTTCCAGTTACTCAGCCTTCAAACAAATAAAACATATCAAACCCTGTCACTAGTTCCAAATGCATCAAATCCAGAGAAAAAAATTCAAGAGTATTACTTTGGGCCAGTTTTCCTTGACAAGACAACTTACCATATCTTCAATCAATATCACAAGTTAGTATTCAAATGAAGTTCAAGTGAGGCGAGGGCTAAGACTAAGGGTGTTTCATTCATAGGCCCAAGATATTCTATTACACAGATAAATTATAAACTCCAAGTAATTCATATGCAGGACACACATTAAGGATTCCAAGTCAGTTTGTAGAACTCAGGGGCATGAAATATTTGTTTTGACCCTAAAAAAATTCACAGTATCCACAAATCAGGTGCAGTGCAAATACTAAGATATCATCATCATTTTATTGATTTCAGTGTCCAGATAACACAACATGTCAAGATTTAACCCATATACAGAAGACCCATCCCGTGAGCATAACAAATCTTCGTAGTATCAATTAATCTATTCATTCATTTATTATCCATTTTGAACATCAAAGACCGACCAAAAAATTAGCTTTCACTATTTAGGTTCATGCAAGAATTACATAACACTAAATCATAGAACGATTTAGACAACATGATCACAAATCATGTGCTCAGAGTAGGTAAAAAACCTTGATTTGCATCCATCTCTTTCTCAACCTTGGCCTGCATTTCCCGAAGTGCACCTGCTTCTTCCTCAATCTCTTGCAACCTCTTCTTCATAGTCTCCAGCTCCTACAAAATTAAAACCCCAGAAAAATGAGACCCATACAAGCGTAATTTCTAAATGTACTCTATACGAATACCTATTATACATTCCCCAGACAGACACACTCCCAAACACATCCGCACCTTAGATTTGGATTCATCGGCGGCTTCCGCATCGGCAGAAGGCTCATAATCCGCCTCCATGTAAGCTTCCTCCGGCACATCGCCGCCGTAAACGTCGTCGTCTTGTTCCTGCTGTCCCTGATTCTCCATCTCTTCTACAGCTAGGTATGAGCAATTGTGCGCGTATATGCAACAATTGTGTATGCAAAGGACGCCAAGAAAGGGGTTCGTGAAAGGATTTTTCCCTGGGGTTTGGATTCGTCGAAAAGGGATTCGAATTTCACAAAATCGGATGAGAGTGTGAGAATTGGGGTCGGAAGCCAGACAAATGAAAAAAGTCGTTTTATGCTTTTTATTCTCAAGTTCTTTTTCTTTACCCCTTTTGCGATTGAATTGTACCTTTTGAAGAGTTTCTGTTATTTTGAGCCCTTTTTAGGTTGTGTGTTTGGACCTTTAGTGTGCGTTCAATTTTTTTCCCACTCTCTTTTTAATTTAATCATGGCAAACGAGTCGAGTCAATTCAAATCGAGTCACGGATGCCAACAGGGGTTGACCAAGTGGTGAGGGTTTTTTTTTTAAGGCAAAGATCAAGGCTCGAATTCCTCTGTCCACTTGGGGTGTGTGCGTATAAAAAAACAAAAAAAAATATCGAGTCAGGAATATTTGGTATCACGATAGGCATCAAGTTGGTTCACAAGTGTTTTGGGTCATGATAGATTTTGAACTTAACTTTTAATTTACTCGAATTATGTAAAGCCGCAGACTTCATTTCGTTAACTTTGAGGCATGCAAGATTTTATTTCAAGAATTATATGTATTTGAGTCTTGAAAATATATAACTTGATAATTGGTTTGAGGTCGTGATGGATATCGAGTCGAACTTCTAGATGTTCGGATTATGTAAAGCAAGAGACGAGTTCAAAGGTTGATCGTGCTCGAATTTGGTTACTGGATAGCTTGGATCCTAATTCAATCACTCAAGAATTTGGAAAGGGGAAAAACTATTTGATTTAGAAGTAATTGTTTGATCTTGAAGTTGTCCTTGTTGAATCGTATGAAAGAAGAGAAATTTGGGTGTTTCATTCATTCGTAGTACCAAGGATTGCAGTGTTATCCTAGATAAACAGCAAAGAGTCTCGACTAATTAGGGATACTAGAAATCAGATAATTAAGGTAATACAAATCCTTTCCCTAATTTACGCTATTCTTCCAACACTACCCCTCAAGTTAAGTAATGGGGTCGTCAATTCTTAACTTGCTCAGTGCACTTTGAAACAATTTCCCGGGGCAGCCTTAGTTAGGATATCTGCAAGCTGACCTTCTGATTTCACGATCGGAAGTTCTAGAGTGCCATCTTCCAACTTTTCTTTTATAAAGTGTCGGTCCACTTCCATATGTTTTGTCCTATCATGTTGTAAAGGATTCTCAGAGATACTGATTGCTACTTTATTATCACACTTTAGTTGTCCTCGTTCTTCCGGATTCATTCCCATTTCTGTCATCAGCCTTTTTAGCTAAATGATCTCTGTTACAGCCTTAGCAATCCCTCCGAATACCGCCTTTGCACTTGATAGGGCAACTACTTTTTGTTTCTTGTTTCTCCAGGTTACTACGTTTCCCCCAACTAAGGCAAAGAAGCCTGCAGTGGACCGTCTATCATTCGGGTTTTCTACCCAATCTGCATCCCTGTAGGCTTCAATGTTCAAGTGGCCATGTTGTCCGAACATTACCCCAATTCCTATTGTACCATTCAAATACCTCAGGATCATCATCACGGTTTCCATGTGGCTTTTCTAAGGTCTGTGCATAAATTGACTAACCACCCCCACGACATACACATTTTCTGGCCGAGTATGGGACAGATAAATCAATTTTCCGACCAATCGCTGGTAGTTTTCTTTGTCTGTTGGATCTCTACCTCATCTATCTTGAGTCTGTGATTCACTTGAATCGGGGTATCTATCGGCTTACAATCCAACATTCTTGTCTCAGTGAGTAAGTTAAGCACATACTTCCGTTGCGAGATAAAGATCCCCTGCTTGGATCATAGAAATTATATTCCCAGAAAGTACTTTAATCCTCCCAAGTCCTTCATCTCGAATTCTTTGAACAGATTTTCCCTGAGATTCCCAATTTCTTCTTCATCACTCCCACTTATGATCATGTCATCAACGTAGATGATCAGACATGTAACACCCCATATTTTCTAAGCCGACAGGTAATTATGTGATTTAAATTTAAGTATGCATTTTAATTGAAATTATATGATTATGTGATTTTAATTGCATTTCATTAATTTGGATTGTCGGAGTTTCAAACCCAGAACCATTTTAAGCCGAAACAAATTAAACCGAGAAAACCAAGAACCGAACCCGTGACCCGAGAACCGAACCGGTTCAGCTTCTTAATGCCTTGAACCCCTTTTTTCTTCTTCATTTCCATCATATCTCAAGAAGCAAGAATAAGAGCAAACCCCAAGTGCCAAACCTTGATCAATCTTCCCAAGTCCATTTCTCCTTCATTTCTCGATCAATTTCCGAGCCCAAGTAAGTTCTGGAAACACCACGAGATCCTCTATCTTTTCCTCCGAACATTTCTTCTTGGAATTCATTGTATACATGATTTTGAGCATATGAATGAATAGTTAGGTCATAAGCCATTTATGTTGATTATGATCATTTGCATGCATTTGGATAGATTTGAACTTGTTATATGAGCTCTATATGTTGCATTTATTGCATGTGTGACTTGGTTTTGGTTGTTGTTGGCATTTATGGCTTGTAGCCATTATTTGATCACATTTCATTTGAATGGGGATTGCATCCCAAGGCTTCATTTCTTGATTTCCATGTTCCATAGGCATAATCATATGTTTCTTGTGTTATTGTTGAAGTTTGTGTTGCATTTTTACGGACCAATTTGAGCTTTGTAGGATTTTAGGTTTGGAACCCTATTTTTCCCGTAACTTTCTGCCCAGATTTTTTTATGTCCACACGGGCGTTTGGTGCCCCAGTGCATTTTGCAAACGCCCGTTTGGACATGGCGAGATTTTGAAATTTGTCTAATGCAAACGGGCGTTTGGACTTTTGAACTATTTAGCAAACGCCCGTTAGGGTTGGAAAATCTGTTACAGAACCAACTTAAACGCCCGTTTGGAGTTTGCACTGGTTTTGCAAATGGGCGTTTGAGAAGGCATTTTTGTTACAGACGGTATCTGAACGGGCATTTGGAGATTTAGTTCATTTTACAAACGCCCATTTGGAAGCTGATTTTTCTTCCAGTAGCAACTTGAATGGGCGTTTGGATTTTCTTTGAAAATATGAAACTCCCGTTTGAGAAGCCATTTGTGGGTACAGACGCATATGAAACGGGCGTTTGGATTTTGAACTATGACACCAAACGCCCGTGTCAGATGTCACTATCCGTTTTTGGGATTTTTGACTTTTGCAGTTCATTTCTTTTGACCCCTAAATGCTTTGATATGTCCTTTTATACGTTTTTAAGTATTTCTTTCGCTTGTTTTGATACGTGCGACTTTTGCACAACTAAGATGCGGTTGTACATGCTATTATGTGACTTTTTGGAAATGGTTTGAATATGTATGATAAGCATATGCATCTCATCCATGTCTTTTTACATTGTGCGTCATTTTCAGTCCATATAGAGTCTAAGTCTCGGGTTTCTTTGTGTTTCTTTTCAGAGGAGGACCCCATTGACGAGCTTGAGACATAAGTTCACGCTCACTTCACATCTTTTGCCAAGTTTACAAGGTGAGGTTAGGATTTTGTATAGCTAAGCGACCTATGGCCTTAATATGACGTTTTCTTGCCCCGCATGTGGATAT
>JBBMKE010000007.1:7011173-7030653 GCA_037834125.1 Lippia alba
AACTGGATAAAGTCCCACTTCAATTACGCATTAATCCAGTTTAACTAGATAAAGTCCTACTTCAGTTACGCATGAACCCTGTTTAACTGGACAAAGTCCAACTACAATTACGCATGAACCCTGTTTAACTGGACAATCTCCCACTTCAATTACACATTAAGCCAGTTTAACTGGACAAACTCCCACTTCAATTACGCATGAACCCTGTTTAACTGAACAACGTCCCACTTCAATTACGCATGAACCCTGTTTAACTGGACAAACTCCCACTTCAATTACGCATGAACCCTGTTTAACTGGACAAAGTCCCACTATAATTACGCATGAACCCTGTTTAACTGGACAATCTCCCACTTCAATTACGCATGAACCCTGTTTAACTGGACAAACTCCAACTTCAATTACGCATGGACCCTGTTTAACTGGACAAACTCCAACTTCAATTACGCATGGACCCTGTTTTACTGGACAAAGTCCCACTTCAATTACGCATTAATTTGGCTTAACTGGACAAAGTCCCACTTCAATTATGCATGAAACCTGTTTAACTGGACAATCTCCCAGTTCAATTACGCATTAATTTGGCTTAAATGGACAAACTCCCACTACAATTATGCATATCAAACCCTTGAGACGTTCGCTAAAAAAGTTAACACCACCAAGAAATTTATTGCGTAGTTTCAAACAAACAGAAACAGTCATGAAAGGAAGTGTATAACGTTACAACAACGAATAAAATATGTATTATGAAAAAGTAAAAAAACTCAAATCAATCCTCAACTCTAAAAAAAGCCGTGGATCTGCTTAATCTTCAACTTCAGAACGAACAGTAGCCAAGCATGAACTATGGTCGTAGGGGTTATATCTCCTCTTCCTGATACAGAATGAGATTACTGACCAGAACTAATATAATTAAGCTTAATACCTTCTCATAGAATAAAATAAAATTCTCATACATTTTCTTTGATGTCTGCTTCCCAACAAAATAGGCAGGAGGCCGAATCGCCCTCAACTCAACAATGATGACTTTAGCAAGTTCATGTAGTTGGATCATAGTTGGAATCTGTCCGTCGCGTCGCAAACTAACCCACATACCTTTTTTATGGGGTGCGAGGTATTACACCACGTAAGCATCAGAGTTGAAGTCTGACCACTCTTTACCGAGTTGCGCGTGAAGATCCGCCACCGTCGCGCACCTCCAATCGAAAATACCGTAATTTCGCCGTTAAACCAACAACTTCCTAACATTTTCTTCTCTTGAGCTTCATCAATGGCCAACGCCATCTTCAATCCTACCAATTTCAAATCTCAGTTTTAACAGGATCAGCAATTTCAAACAATATAAATTTTCAGTGTAATATACTGCCTAATTAAAATATACTGTCTAATTGACATAATAAACATTCAATTAACGTCGGGAATTCATTCAATTAACATCCATACCCGGAGAATACCTTAGAAAAGCACTGGAAATAGGGCACGCGGACTAAATTGTCTAAATCGATGCTCGTTGCCGCCGCTTATCGATGTCCGACTGTCTATCTCCGGCTGTCTTTGTTGCCGTTGCCGCCGCCTTCTTTATCCTGCAGTCGTCGCCTGCCGACAAATGAAAATGAGGTTGCATGCTTACTCAAATTGGGAATGAATATATTCAACGATGGAAGGGGGGGAAAAAAAGGCAAAAAAAGGAAAAGAAAAGGGGGGCAAAATAGACTTTTTAGGGCTTGGGGGTTTAGAAAAAATAAGTTTTACATTGATAACCTAAAACATACATTTTTCAAAATAAGGGGTTTAGGAAAACTTTTTACCTTATTTGATACTATTAAATAATCACCCCATTTATTAGGTGTCGCAGTTGAGTGATTTTAAAAAAGTTTCTTCTGGTCAGTTTGATGCAAAACTCTTTTTGGTACTGTTTTGAAAAGCTTTATAATAATAAAAAAATAAATAAATATTTTATAAATTACATGAGAGGAAGTTAAATTTTACTTATCAGTTTCATTCTTTCTCAGCATTTGGTTCCTTCTTTATATACATACTTTTTTTTTTTTTTTTTAAAAGCGAGGCCCCTCCTCATATATAACAATCGGAGACCAAAAATACAAACATAAGTTCATGATCGATCAGATAAAACATGACCAAAAAAAAAAAATTATCAAACAAAGAGTAATAATTTTGGGAAATGGTAACTCGTGGGAAGCTTATGAAATTAAGAATATTGTCCATTTGCGTTACTCTTCAACTTTTGCGCAGAAACCTACCTAAAACCCCAGCTCTTGTCAAGCCAATCAGGCAACCATAGAGAAGCTGAAATCTGTGAACCATGAAACGCTAATTTCAGAAAGCAAGGAAAATGATCTCCATTCTACGTGCTCTTCTCTCCTCCGCTTCTTTCAAAATTTGCCTCTGCTTCATCAGGTATACGTACCCACTCGATGTTGCTAATGGAAGTTGTTCAGTTTTTAGTTGTTTTTGTGTGAATTTGTTTTTAATTATGTTGTTTTTCTTTTCTGATTTTGGTTGGGGATTGCTATATGGTTAGAGATTCGACGGACCCAGAGATGGCGCTGTGCGGAAAGAACAGGGAAGCTGCACTGGAAGCCAAGGCCTAAGGGAATGAATGCTTTTCCAAAGGGGATCATTCAAGTGCTTTGCATTTCTACTCTCAGGTAGGGGAAAACCAGAAAGAGACCTTGTTTCTACTGCAATTTCACAGAATTGTAACTAGAAAGAGAAGAAAATGGCAGTGCCCCTTTTAGTTAGCTGTTCCTGTCTCACGCTGTAATGGATTATGTCTCGAGGATAGTAAAACATAATATTATGTGTTAAAAATCCTAATTTTATTTGTTAATGGGGATCCCCTAGTATCTAAGCAGTAAGCATGTATTATGCTTTGGAATTTGGAAGCTATGCTCTTTTCATTATATTGAATGAAACTGGTTATTGGCTGTGGCTTCAACTTCAACTACTAATGATTCGTTTAACATTTTCAGTTTATTATAAATGATTATGATTGATGACAGGCATCCTTTCTTTTACACGACTGAAACAGGCACTACGATTTGCTCCCTCAGATGTTGCAGATAAAGAGATAAATCTCGCAGCATTTACCTTAACCATGCTGCCTCATTGCAAGTAAGTTCTAGCTCATGATTTTTCGTGTCCGTTTGTGTCACTATTTATAATGCAGATTATTTCATAATTTTGCACATGAAACGTTCTTTTGTTCTTATCGGTTAATGTCAGAATTATCTCTTGAGTAAATACACTTCTGTTTCATGCACTCATTTTGAGTGCAGAAGAAAGCCTGAAATTCATTTTGAATTCCTTCTGCACTATTTTTTCCTATTTATTTTCAGAAATTGGGATTATTTATGGAAAGCCTGCGAGACAGCAGTCCTGCTCTCATGGTTTCCGCTGCCTATGCAAAGGTGAAATATTCCATTTCACGAAATGGATAATGGCTACAGTGTTTTTCTAACTATCAGTTTTCATTCTTTTGGCTGGAAATTATGATTCTGATGGGTACTGTTAAGGACTCGCCTGGCACTCAGTTGGATTAAACATAATTTCTTTCCGAGTTTATTGAGATTGAGAAACTAATTTAGAAAAAGGGTCATGCATCTTGATTTCTGATATTAATTTCCGCCACTCGTATCTTAACTGAATTTGTGAAGTTAAACTTATTGTAGGCATGGTTCAGGAGAGCGCAATTCTTCATTGGGCCATCACGGAATGCTATCAGTGATTTGACTGTTTCGCTGAAAATAGAGACTTCTCCGACTGGAAAAAGACAAATAGAAAATGAACTCAGTTTGTTATTAGACTGTTCCACGCTAGGAAGTGGTTTTTTAGAGAACACCAGTGATGACAGCGCAACTTTTCTTGACAGAACCACCAATTTCAATTTCTCTTCATTTTCACATGTATGTATATGCACCTTCCAATATGTTGTTTATTGTCAGTTATAGAAACACTGTATGTGGTATTCTGTCCTTCACAATAATGTTGTAATTTGATATTTACATTTGGGACACCGTCTGGCCTTCATGCAGTTTCTAGTTTGATATTTGTTAATTCTGAAATTTAGATATTCTAAGTCCTAGGAAGTCTGGTGTATCATCTTCTAGGCTGTTTTTTTGTTGCAAACAATATATATACTTTCTTGTTATAAAGTTACTACACATTTATCTTGTTAGCTAAAATTGTGAATCACACGGAAATTAGCAATATATGGTGTTTGTAAGTGTCTATCCTCCTGAATATGTTAACAAGTAAAGAATTCCATTTCTTACTAAATCGGATAATAAAATTGTTTGTATTAAATAAGCTTTGATGGGTGGACTGTTAATTCGGGGGAAGTGCAATGATCAGATCCAATCATAGATTCAGATATTGAACATGAAGGCTAGTTACTGAAAATTGACATAGTTGTGCTTTCATTATTCTTGATATCTAGAATTAGCACAAATGATATAATGCTGTGGATTTCAGTCATGGGCTTTTTCTTTCTTATAAGGTTGATCAACTCATACATTTGTCCTGATCATTTTTCTTATTGACCTTCTATTGTTGTGTCATTATCAGTTTATGCATTATCAGTTAGCCTATTGCTTCAATGAATCTCTGCAATCTGGTTACAGGTGGGTTTTTATTTTAACTGCCCCTTTTAGTTAGTTACTTTTCTGTTTCGTGCCTCATGTGTACCGGATCATCTCGAGAACAGTAAAATATAATTTTATGTGTTAAAAAGCCTAATTGATTTGTTCATTGGGATCCCATAGTATCCAAGCAGTTAGCACTGCTCATGCATTGGAAGCAAGCTCTTTTCTTTATACTGAATGAGATTGGTGATCCGGTGTGGCTTCAACTTCAACCACGAATTCTCTTTTAACATTTTTTTTAGTTTGATATTATAAATGATTATTATGATTGGTAATGGGCATCCTTTTCTTTCACACAACTGAAACAGGCACTACGATTGGCTTCAACAGATGTTGAAGATAAAGATATAATACTGATTGCATTGCTTTACCTTAATCGTGCTTCCTCATTGCATGTAAGTTCTAGCTCACGATTATTCTTGTTTGTGCTGTGTTACTATTAATAATGCAGATTATTTTGTAGACTTGCGCATGGGATGCTCTTTTGTACTTGTTGGCTGATTTCAGAATTCTCTCTTGCGTAAATAAGCTTGTGTTTCATGCTCTTATTTTGAGTTACATATACTCTCATCAATTCGTTTTGATCTATTTTTCAATTTATTTTCAGAAATTGGGATTTTTTTATGGAAAGCCCGCGAGGCAATAGTCGGGCTCTCGTGGTTGCCCTGCCTATGCAAAGGTAAAATATTCCATTTTATAGAAATTAATGATGGCTACAATATTTTTCTAAAAATCAGATTTCATTCTTTTGACTGGAAGTTATAATTTTGATGGGTACTGTTAAGGACCCGCCTCGCCTCAGTCGTAGTAAGCATTATTCCTTACTGAGGTTCTTGCGATTGTGAAACTAATAAAAAATAGGCATGCATCTTGATGTTCTGCTTCTAAGTTTCTGCCTTTCTTATGTTAACTAAATTTGTGGATCTAAACTTATTGTAGGCATGGTTCAGGAGAGCCAAGACAAATTCTTCATTCGGCCACCACAGAGATGCTATCAGTGATTTGACTGTTTTACTGAAAATGGAGACTTCTTCGACTGGAAAAAGACAAATAGGAAATGAAATAAGTATGTTATTTGACTGTTCCACGGTAAGAAGTGGTGTTATAAAACTCCAAACATGACAGCTCAGGTTTTCTTGAGAACACCCTCATTTCGATTTCTCTTCATTTTTGCATGTATGTGCATGTACCTTCCATTTCCTTCCAATCCGCTGTTTATGATCAGCAATAGGGACACTGTTTGTGATATTCTTTTTCTTTTCTTTTTTTTTTTTGGTGAAAGTTTGTTTTTCCATTGTTCACAATAATATTGTGATCTGATATTTGCATTTGGGACACCGTTTGGCCTTCATGCAATTTCTAGTTTGATATCTGTTAAACTGCTTACACTTTCTTATTGTAAAGACTCATAACTCATCTACCTTGTTGATTAAAATTTGAGAACCGCACTGAAATTAACAATATATGGTGTGTTTTGGTGTCTATCCTCCTGAATATGTTAACAAGTAAAGAATTTCATCTGTTACTGAATCGGATATAAAATTGTTGCATTAAATAAACTTTGATGGATGAACTGTTAATTTGGGAGAAGTGGAATGATCAGATCGAATCATAGATTTATATATTGAACATGAAGCCCTCATTTCGGACAATTGACATAGTTCGACTTTCATTATTCTTGAAATCTAGAATTAGCACAAATGCCTTTACGGGTATGGATTTCAGTCATAGGCTTGGTGTAGTCTGTTCTCTCTTATAAGGTTGATTAATTCGTATATCTATCCTGTTATTGTTTCTTATTGAATTTTTATTGTTGTGCCTTTATCAGTTTATGCATTATACATAGTACATCTTGATCAAATAACCAAGCATTACTTTCACTTTGTGCATCTCCTTTGCCCCATTGCTTCAATGATCCTCTGATATCTGGTAACAAGTGCTTTTTGCTTCTGTGATATCTTATAATGTAGGTCTTATGTGACAGAGCAACCATGAATTGAACTCAAACATGAAAGGAAGTGGAATGATGTCTTCCTCGGACGTTCCACTTGCTTCTTTAGTTCTTAAGGAAGAGCTTATGGTGTGGTATGGATAAAAATAAAAATCCCAGCAAAGCATAGTACTATCTAGTCATTTTAAACTATATTTACTATTTCCATTTAGCTCTATGGATTCTTTAACTGAGCATGGTTCCTAATGTGCTTTTATGTATCCAATAGTCGCGTCCTGTTCTGAATTCTGATAAATATTGATATCTATAACCATCTTACTTCACTTCATATTTTTAATCAACTTTAGGAATGCTGTGAATAATCATGTGTTCCATAAATAGAATGTTCACTTCGCTAGGTGAAAACCTGCTTGGATTGAACTTAAGTTTTCTTTTTTAATTCTCACATGGATGTGGTGAAGTGGTGCAGATTATTTTGAAGCATTGTTGGGAAACTCACTGTGCTTCCTGCTTCAATGAACTGCCAGCTGATACAGAGCTCTGTTGTGTCGTGTTCGACCCCATTGTACTGCTCTGTAAAATGTCAAGTGAGATGGAGGACAAGACTTTCCGAAATGTGGGAACAAATGTGAATTTCTGGACGAATTGCCAGATGATCTTCGATAATATATAAGAAATGCGACTCCACCTGGCATTTCAAGTTCAAACATTGAAAATGGTGCTGAACATAGGTATGAATGTCAAGGTATGCACTGGCCTGAAGTTTTGCCCTCTGATGTGGTGCTTGTTGGCTGTATCCTTGTGAAACATATTGGCCAACTGAATCGTGCTTGTTTTGATCCTAACATCCATCGGATTCTGGTACTTGTTTTAAATTTGTATTGCTTTTGTATTTGTGTTGCCTTCTTCAGTAATGAAATTATTTTGCCCCGAGCTGATCGTCTTGTTTATATGTGGAATCATTGTCAGAATTACGGACAACTTACATCTGAAAGCAAATTGGAGTTCCATGTGTATTCTATTATTCTTATATTCTGTGTCAGCATTATTATGCCTCCAAAGTTCCTCTGGATTCAGATATAACTTCAGAGGTAAGTCAGACTGATACCATGAAAAGCGGCAGCAATATTACTTCTTACAGGTTCCAAAATCTCTATTCAGTTAATTTTGAATTGTATTAGCTGCAAACTTTATTTTTTTCATTTGATTGTTTAGTAATGCAGGTTGTCTTGCTTTCTCTCAAATTAGGGCCAATTCAATGGCAATATTCTGTATGAAATACTCAGATGGAAAGCAGTCTCTAGATTATGATTTAACAAGTTCTTTCGAACAGGTATCACTAATATTTCACGTGCACTATCCTTTGTGTAAAGATCGCCATAAAATTGACATGATTAGTAAACATAGTGTGCTGTCATAAAAGCCAAGTGTGGTAATTTATATTTTCAAGATTTGGGAAGGTAAAAACTACAAAAGTAATATCAGTCTTTCATTTGTCTTTTGTTGTCTTGGGGATGTGGGGAAGTATGGCTTGAGAAAGATTAATGGCATGTCCGATGTGGAGCCAAAGCCCAGTTGACTACAGATAACCTATCTAGGTGGAGAAGTAGGTTCATTCGCATTGTGTACAAACATTTCTCATAAAAATCCAATCCATTCCATATGTGCATTACTATATTGAAGAAAAAGACAATCATACTGTGATAAATAGCAATCCTTATTCTTATTTTTTCTTCCTTTTTATCGAGATGGGAGGTGTGCAGCTGATATATTGCCTACATGCCATTCTTGTGTATTTTGATGTTTTTCAGTACCTAAAAAAATTTGATGTATTCTCTGTATTTTGATGCTTCGGTCAATTTGGTTAATAAAATACTGAAACTTTTAAATGTCCCAACGCTCAACTATGTCTGCTGACACTGTCACAGGTTCAAGTGGCACAAGCTGTATATTCAGCCGGCAGTTGATTTAACCATTCTTGTCAGTCAAATGTTCAGGTATATTTCAAATCACATACCCCCTTCTTACGAGTAACAGAAAATGTCAAAACCGGATTCGAGTGCCACTCTCTACAACATACTTTGTGTTTATATTAGTGTAGTATTCTATCTTTACTTAAGTGAAAATTCGTGCAATGTATTAGTTTAGCAACAGTATGCTTGGAGCTTATAGTCTTGGGACGCATTCTATGTGAAAAAATAGTGAACAATATTTTTCCTTTTCATCTTTTCTCTTGAGAAGTATATTACTTTTGACAGGTTGGGCAATGGACTTGCAGTGAGCATCGTAAGTTTATGGAAGATCGATACTCCTTTATCTGTCGATGTGGTGGTTATGCAAATATGAATCTCTCGGATCTCGACCATGCCGATTATCAGTGTACTAAATGCGAATTGCTTTGGTGTAGTCCTTGACAGCTGTGTTGCAAAGTGTGAGCTCGAAAAACTCAAAAACTTTGAAGGATCCATTTCTTTCCAGGTATTATCCTTATGTTCATTCTTGTATGGATCAAACTAATTTTCAATTATTTAACACTTCATCGTCATGGCTGTAAGAACATTTTGTAGATTCTTATGTACTTTTGGATCATAGATAACTGTATCAGAATTGGTATCTTTATTATAATTCTTTGGCATATAAAAGAGCTTTATCATTCTTGCAATTTTTTTTTCACATTACTAAGTTGACATTATCAAACACCAAATGAATAATGCCTTTGCAGGACGGGTATTAATATGACCAGCAAAGACGGCAGACAACTCTGTATGAATTTATAGCTCTGATTTGTGTTTCATATATTTAAGGGTTATATGATCAATGGGTGAAAACATCATCAGAGTGGTCGCGCATTTGAGTAAACTAATTACAGCAGCTGCCTTGAGCCCGACCATTGCTTGAATTGTGGATTTTTTAATGATCTGCAAGTGTCCCAAAATACAATTGCCAAAGCGGAGATCCCCATTAAAAGGTGCTGCTGGTTCAATTTATTTTTGGAATTTCTTAGACTCGTCAAATACAGAAGTTTTCTGATGTAATCTTTCATATGATAAAGACTCTGGAAAGACTCCTTCATTCATCTCCAATTTAAAAGTTCCTTTTAATCCCTAGTTGCTTGTTCTTCTTCTCTGTGGGTGGCAGCATGTGGTTGACTCATCGTATGATCAGATTGCAGGCTGTAGTAGCTTCTGGTGAACTCCAAATTAGTTTTTCTCATAAATTTACCAAATAAAATGAAAACAAATTATTAGATGATGCATGCATTTTTCTCATAAATTTACCTAATAGAAAATGAAAACAATTGATAAAATGGAGAGAGGTAAACTTTTAAGGGAGGTAAAGAGGGGTTTTTTCACCTGTACACAGTTCCCCCACCCCCACCTACACACATACCAGGAATTAATGCTTGTTACTATGGTTTGGGAGCAGTGTTGATGCAAGAAAAATATCCTATCTATTACTTATTTAGTAAGCATTAGGATAGAGGACTCTTCTAGAGCTATCAATGTATGAGAAAGATTTGATGGCTACGTAACTATCTGAATTGAAATTAACCATATTTTGTGACTAATCATTTACTGTTTTCAAGTAAGTTTTTCTTTACAATGTTAAACACCCTAAATAAAGCATTGCCGGCCAAAACACTTCTCTTTTGTTCCTACCTTGCTTCTAATTAATCTCAATCTCCTATGTTTTCTTCGACTGTTCCCAAATAGATTTAGTCTGCTGTTAATTTCACCAATTACAGAGGCAGACTCTTGGAAAATACTTTATGCGAATTACTGTTGTTAATTGTAGATACTTTGAACATCAGCCGTTATTTCTGGAGGTTTTTGCGGTTAATGAGTTCTTAGTTTCTGGACGATCTCCTATGTGGTGCTTCCATCATAGACATGGGTTAGGATTCTCATAAGTTTAGTGAGTTCATAGGCTTTGTTAGCTGTATAAGCAGGTTTAGAATTAATTTCCAAGTAGTAGTATAAGTTTTGTAGGAAAATTTTATTTATTTTGGAGAATGTTATTATGTTTCTTTCTTTGTGAATGTTATTATGTTTGTGATCATTGTTCTTTTTATCAATTATAAGGGGATCTTTTTTTTATACTATATATGGTTACCAATAAAGCAATTGGTGGCATGCTACAATGAGAACCTACTCCGATTTTGTAAGTTTTGTAGTCTCTTTTGATTGGCAAAGCAGGCAGATCATGGATTTGGATTTTCTAAATAGCCTCACTTATGAAAACTTGTTGAACACCACAGATAACTTTAGTTTAGAAAATTACCTTGGGCCCTCCCATTTCGGCAAGGATTACCAGGGATCTTATCGCCGTAATCTTTTACGCCCCCAACCTGTGAATGTGAAGATATGGGAACCTCAAGTTCTGTCATACGTGACATGAAATGAGAATCAAGGTTAGTTGCTAGTAAATTATGTACTAACACTTAGTTGTTTTTCCTCTTACATATTCTAGAGATTTATTTTTACAGCGAGAAATTATTTTCCTTAGACATGAGAGAGTGAGTGAAGTGTCAGCCAACCGTGGCTGAGTTGATGGGATGCTTATTTGATTGTGAATGTGGTCGTTAGGTATGATTTAAACACTCTAGATACTCTTCATAGACAACTTCCTGAAGGTATGAACTGTTTGTATCATGCTCTTGAGAGTTGGGTTTTATTTGTTACACGAGTGCTCATATCAATAGTGAAACACATATGGAGTGTTGTTTTGTCCTTTGCTGGTGCAGATTATGTGAAATGCCTCTTTTTTGTTTCTGCTGATAAATAATGTTTTGAAATCTTAAATAACTATATGAAAAGAATTCAAACTGAGAAGATATTGGAAATATCAAATATGGAACTGCTCAACACTTGTATCTCTTGTCAAAACTTTGAAATCCATTTATTTATGAGTTATTTTTGGCCTTCTTGTAGGTAATTTTCATGAGCATAGCATAAAGGTTTCTCTTTGGTTTCCCGTCTAATGAAGTTCTTCCATTCTCGAAATCCCTCTTACAGACCTTTTTCGATTCACAATATAGGTACTTATCTTATATTGCTTGATGTGGTTAGTTTCTGTGTCCCTCTCGAGAATTCTTAGTTCTATAATTTCTTATACTTATTTGCTGTTAAATTTATTTGAACTATGCAGGATTAGGTCGCTACATTGTTTGACTTAACCTGATGACTCATGGAGGGTCTGTCCTGGGGAAGCCCCGACATGAAACTAAATCTCCGTATCTACCAAAAGAAAAAAATGAAACTAAATCGTGCAAAAGTGCTGGTATGGACTTAAATCTCATGTCTATTGATGTATAGTATCATTATGCTTCGTATGTCTTAGGAGACTGTGTATTCAATCTGTTAGTGTGCATATAATGCTCTTTTGTGTGGTTATGGCAGAAAATAAGGCGGTGGAGGGATGGCGAAAGGGCAGAGAGAAAAGAAAATGCAAATAAGGGGAATTTCTAGGGTGCATTTCGAGTCGAGCAGAGCTTGGCCCAAAATTTCAAGCTCGAGCTAAAAAATTAGGGTTTAGGTCGATATTGAGCTTGCCGAGCTTAAATGTTTTAGCTCGAGTTTGATTCAGCTCGGCAATTAGGACATATATAATGTAGAATCTTTTATAACTAAATAATAAATTTGGCTAGTACACTAAACACTAGGCACTAGCTTGAAATAAACAGTGAATAGTTTGACTTATAGTTCCCTAATTTTCAAATGAGAATATTCTTATTTCCAAGTTCCAACCATGGAAACAACATTATTTCCAAATAAATTAAATAACCAATTGCAATAAAAAAGAAAAGGAAAGAGAGAGAGACAGAGGGACACAATTTAACCCCCAAAAAAGCTTTGTCCCCCAATAGATGCAGTCTGCCGTTTTCACTAATTACAGAGGTAGATTCTTTGAAAATATTTTATGTTAATTACTACTGTTAATGGTCGATATTTTGAATATCTGACCTTGTTCGCTTCATGTAAAATTCCGATCTTTCTGGATTTTTTTGCAGTTTGTATGTGAAAAAGGAATATTGCTTGCTAGCTGTAATGGGATTTTGTTAGTGGATGATAATCTTTTTTAGTTTTAACGCCAATAAGTTTTGTGCTTAACTAGGCCCACAAGTGCAGGCATTAGCAGGCCATTCGAGTTGTTTCCAAGATGAGACGCAGAATTGAGTTTGGTTAAATATTTGGGAAGATTTTGGTATATGAATATAAACAAAGCAAAAATTGTTGATTTTGGTGAATGTTATTATGTTTCTTTCTTTGTGAATGTTATTATGTTTGTGATCGTTGCTCTTACTATCAATTATAAAAAGGATCACCGTATGTTATCCAATAAAGCAATTAAATAGCATGCTACAATGAGAACCTACTCTTATTTTGTAATTTTTGTTGTCTGTTTCTATTGGATCATGGAGTTAGGGTTTCGAAGTGACCTCACTTATGAAGACTTGTTGAACTTCAAAGAGAACTTTAGTGAAGAATATTATGTTGGGCCCTTCTGTTTTGATGAGGTTTATGTGGATCTTATTGTAAATTTCGGCACTACCGACTTAGGATTGTGAAGGTATGGGACACCTTAAGTTCTGTCATACGTGACATAGAAATGAGAATCATGATTTGTTGTTAGTAGATTATGCACTAAAGCTTATTTGTTGTCCCTCTTTACTTATTCTAGCGATTTGTTTTTTCAGTGAAATTGTTTTCCTCAGACACTAGAGTGTTGTTTCGCCCACTTGTTCGTGCGGATAATGTGAAATGCCTCTTTCTTGTCTCTACTCATAAATAATGTTTTAGAATCTTAAATAACTATATGAAAAAATTGCAACTGAGAAAATATTGGAAATTATTAAATATGCAACTGCCCAGCACTTGCATATCTAGTCAAAACTTTGAAATCCATTTATTTATGACTTCTTTTTGGCCTTCTTTTAGGTAATTTCCACTGGGAGAGTAGGTCAAAGGTTGCTCTTTGGTTTGCACGTCTATTGAAATTTGAAAATCTTCCATTCTCAAAATCCCCCTTATGAACCTTTGCAGATTCAAGATATAGATATTTCTCTTATATTGCTTGATGTGGTTAGTTTCTCTACGGCTCTCAAGAATTCTCGGTACTATAATTTCCTATATTGGTTTGTTGTTAAATTATATTGGTTCCTAAATTGTTTGAATACGTCCTGATGGCTGGTGGAGGCATTGTCCCGAAAAAGTCCCAACAGGAAACTAAATCTCGCAAAAGTGCTGGTATGGATTTAATCTCATGTTTATTGATGTGTTGTATCATTATGCTTCGTATGTCTTAGGAGACTATGCGTATTCAATCCATTAGCCGTCGTATGACGCTCTTCAGTGTGCTTAGAGCTGATATAAAGTTTGTGGGAGAGATACATGCCCAAATACTATTTATTACTCATTAATAAAGAGATTAAACTGAGTTGCAAGTGTAAAGAACATCCCAGAGAAAACCTGAGTATTTTTAGTCCTTGTTTGTGTCTGCACGAACATTCAGGATGGTCGTTACAAAGATTTAATGAGAAGGCATCCCACAATTTCTTCTATGTTTGCCTTCATCAATCTTTGACTTCATTGGTTGATTATGTTTGGGCATTAATGAGAATTGTTAGCTAATTGGCTGCATTGCATAGTATGCAGATTCATAATTCAATTTCTTTTTGCAAGCTTGTATGAAGTATGATGGGGAAGAAATGACGAGGCTAGCAATGCAATGCTTGAATTCTTCACCCAATGAATGCCCATCCATGAAGCAAGTCACCAGACGTCTTCAGAACCTATAACTTGTTCAAAATCATGCTGATCTTATGAAGATTAAGCCACCCACCTTCTGACCCCAGATGGTTTTGAATATTTATTGAAACATATTTATGCTATCTTGATTTCTATGGTACTCGTTGTGTTTAAAAATCTCATATGGTTATAGAGTTTTATTTTAAAATTTGCCCCTTTGGTGGATTGAAAACTCACATTATATTGTCCTCACTCCTCTCCCCTAAATTTGAAAACTTCCACGGGTGTGTTTATTACGATTCCTATAAGGGAAAGTTTGATTGGGCGGATTAGGCTCATTTGGCCTTGCACAAACCATAAGTACTTACTGAGTTTCTTGTGATTGTGAAACTAAATTAAGAAACGGACATGCAACTTTTAAGTTTCTGCCTTTCTTATCTTAACTACATTTGTGGACTTATATTTATTGTAGGCATGGTTTGGGAGAGCCAAGGCAAATTCTTCATTGAGCCACCATGGAGATGCTATCAGTCATTTGACGAAAAGACAAATAGAAAATGAACTGAGTATGTTATTGGACTGTTTCACACTGGAAGTGGTGTTGTAGAGAACTTCAATCAAGACAGCTCAGGTTGTTGTGACAGCACCCCCATTTCAATTTCTCTTCATTTTCACATGTATGTATATGTACCTTTCATTTCCTTCAAATATGTTGTTTATGATCAGCAATAGAGACACCGTTTGTGGTATTCCATTGTTCACAATGATATTGTAATTTGATATTTGTGGACACCGTTTGGCCTTCACGCGATTTCTAGTTTGATATCTATTTGAATGCTTATACTTTGTTATTGTAAAGACTCATAACTCATTTATCTTTTTAATTAAAATTTGAGAGTCGCACTTAAATTAACAATATAAGGTGTTTGTAAATGTCTGTACTCCTGAATAACTAGTAAAGAATTTCATCTCTTACTAAATCGGATATTTGTATTAAATAAACTTTGATGAATGAAATGTTAAAAGGGGGAGAAGTGGATTGATTATAGATTCAAATATTAAACATTAAGCTCTCATTACTGACAATTGACGTAGTTCCACTTTCATTATTCCTGGTAGCTAGAATTATAACAAATGCCTTTACTAGAATGGATTTAGTCATGGGCTTGATGTAGTTTGTTTTCTCTCCTATAAGGTTGATTAATTCATATATCTGTCACTTTAAAAAAAAAAAAAAAATTCATATATCTATCCTGTTATTTTTTCTTATTTACTTTTTATTGTTTTGTGGTTATGAATGCATTACGCTGAGCACATTTTGATCAAATAACCAAGCATTACTTTCACTTTGTGCATCTTGTTTGCCGAATTGCTTCAATGATTCTCTGCTATCTGGCGACTGGTAGCAAGTGCTTTCTTGTTTCTGTGATGTCATATAATGTAGGTCTTATGTGCAGATGAGCAACCTCAAATTGAACTCAAACATGTCTCTATCAACCAAAGGAAGGGGAATGATGTCTTTCTTGGATATTCCACTAGCTTCTTTAAATCATAAGGAAGATCTTTATGCTGCGGTATGGATAAAAATAAAAACCCACGCAAAGGAGAATTATTTCTAGTTATTTAAACTGTATTTACTATTTCTATTTAGCTGTATGGGTTCTTAAACTGAGCATGGTTCCTAATATGTTTTTATGAATCCATTAGTCCTGTCCTCTTCTTAATTTTGGTAGATATTGATATCTATTACCATATTGCTTCACTTCAAATTCTTAATCAACTTAAGAATACTACAAATGATCATGTGTGCCATAAATAGAATGGTCACTGTGAGAGGTAAAAAACCTGCTTGGATTGAATTTGAACTTAAGTCCTTTTTTTAATTCTCACGTGGATGTGGTGAAATGGTGCAGATTATTTTGAAGCATTGTCGGGAAACTCACTGTTCTTTTTGCTCCAATGAACTACCAGCTGATACAATGCCCTGTGTGTATTCTGTTATTGTTGTATTCCACTTCAGCATTATTATGCCTCCAAACTTCCTCTAGATTCACATATAACTTCAGAGGTAAATTGCACTGATAATATGAAAAACGACAGTAATATCTCTTCTTATAGGTTCCAAGATCTCTACTCAGTTGAAATATTAAATTGTACTATTGCAGTAGTTGCAAACTTACATGTTTTTTCATTTGATTGTTTTGTAATGCAGGTTGTCTTGCTTCACTCTCAAATAGGGTCAATCAATGGCAAATGTCCGTATGAAATACTCCAATGGACAGCAGTCTCTAGACTATGATGTAACAAGTTCTGTGGAACAGGTATCGCTAATATTTCACGTGCACTATCCTTTGTGTAAATATCGCCATAAAATTGACATGATTAGTAAACATAGTGTGCTTTCTTAAAACCCAAGTGTGGTAAATTTATATTTTCAGGATTTAGGAAGGTAAAAACTACAAAAGTAATATCTGTCTTTTATTTGTCTTTTGTTGTTTTGGAGATGTAGGGAAGTATGGTTTGAGAATGATTAATGGCATGTACATTGTGAAGCCAAAGCCTACAGTTTATACTCAGATAACCTATCATCTAGGTTCATATGACAGTACTGGGCTTTGCATTTTTTGTCTAGTATATGGTCGAATGTCCACAACTCACTTAGTGATTTTGGTCTAATGTCCAAAACTAACTTTGTTTTTAAATATGTGTAACATCTTATCTTTACTAAAGTGAAATCGTGCAATATATTAGTTTAGCAACAGTATGCATGGAGCTTATAGTCTTGCAACAAATTATATGATGAAAAATAGTGAACAATATTTTTCCTTTTCATCTTCTCTTGAGAAGTATATCACTGGTGACAGGTTGGGCAATGGATGGGTTTGAAGTGAGCGTAGTAAGTTTATGGAAGATCAAGACTATTTTATCTGTCAATGTAGTGGTTATGTTCATCTCTCTCTCAAGCAGGAGGCGAGGCACACATTCCATCGTAGGCTTAGTCTTTGCATCCAGTTCATTCTCACATTTCCTCGACTGTTGGAATCATTATTTGAATCCATGTTTAAGCAATTTTGATGTTTAATGATTTTGTTCTACTATCATTTTCTCATTTTCTGTTGTATTCTCTGCATATGTCTGATTTGTTCTCATATTCCTTGTAGGATTCCGTGGGCATTTTAAAAGATTTAAATTCCATGTTTTCTTCACTTGTGTATGACTTGGAAGAAAGGCTCTGTTCATTACTTTCAAATTGGCAAAACATACATGGGCCGATTGTTCTGCATAGTGAAGCTATAACAATGAACTGCTATTCGCCACATCCCACTGTAGTGTTGCTATGAATTAAACTTGAAGAACCACTTGTGGGTTATGTTATTCTTCTGCAGTAAAAATTTGTTGGACATACTTGCTTTAACTTTGTGAAACTGTTGTCTAGTTGAAACGTGCTTTTTTCAATTAAATGTGCCAGTATTTTTCTCGGTCATGAAATTTGCAGATCCTCTTTTCTTAGTGGTACTTCTGGCAGATCGTTGTTCTTGATCGAGCCTACGCCAGTCCCCAACATATGTATACTCTTAGAAAGTGCTACTACGACATTTGAGTTGATCGATGTTAATTTGATTGTGGTTTCAAGGATCCTAACTTGCACTTAAGAGTCCAACTCTTGCCCCGCCTGAAGTTCAGATTGATTTAGCTGCACAACAACAGTAAATCGCATGCTCGGCTAAGCTTTAGATTTTAAATAGCTATGTGAAATCTGAACTTTCCCACCCTTCCTAGAACACAATAACTAGCTCCCGTACTAATAATCACGCAGGCATGAAGGAAGCTGAGCTCGCTGCAGCTGCTAGTCAGCCCCTCCCTGATGATGATGAAGATAAAGCATGACTGAGATACCAATTTTTCCTGTCTTCCTGTGGAATTTGTCTAGGACTTGCCAAGTCCTGAAGTAGAGGTTCTAATGATATATGTACAATAGGGGTTGGTCAAGCGGTAATGGATTTATTCCTATGGACGAGGTCCCGGGTTCGAATCCCCGCTTAGTGTGCGTGTGTAAAAAAAAAAAAAAAAAAAAAAAAAAAAAAAGAAATGATTTTCTCTTCCAAAATGGTTTTTTTTTTCAACCCAAAACAAAAGGGGATTTTCCCTTCCAAAATGGTTGAAACTGAGGTAGTATTTGTATGCCTGTAGTCCAATTCAGACCTTGTGATTTTATACAATACATAACGGGAAAAAGAAAAAAAAAGAAGTTCTAATACTTCAGAAATTCCAAATTGCAAGCACTTACATTATGTAATGGGGGGAACAAAGGAGCTAAAGAAGGATGAGGTAACTGAGATTGTTATAATCTCTAGTCTAGTTAACGATATCAGGCTGAAGATTATTTCAACTAAATTTGTGCGCCCCGATCTTTTGGCCGTACATGTATGACGTATGTGATATTATTTACGCAATTTAAATTTCTTTAATTATGCAATTATGTGATTTATTTTGATAATCTTTGAAATTCTTTATAATTGTGATTTAATTGAATAAGTGTTTATGTGAATTGAATGAACGTTTGAATGATATGCGCATGAATGATTTGATCGCGTGCCGTTTCTATATGATTTGAATTCGGAATTTCATGAAATTTTAGTATGTTGTGGATATATGTGTTATGAACGTGTTTATATGCTCGTATTTCATCTTTGGACTTGCTTGGCATGCATACAAATTTTATTTTGGTGACGTGACCAAAAAGGAGGCTAACGAGCAATTAACGCACCTTTTGGTCCGGTTTGCATATCTTGAGCTCGGAAATTCGGATTCGAATTCTGTCACCTCCGTTTAGCTCGAATCGACGATTCGGACTCAATGAGACTAACCTACCTTGTATTTTTCTAAAATCGTTTAGACCCCCAAATTTATCCGGAACACAATTTACCCGCCAAGAATGACCCCTATGCACTAAAATGGCCATAACTTATTCATTTTAACTCCAAATTAAGTCAAACTTGGCCCCACATGCTCCTTAATTAATCCTCTATCAGCCACACACCATTTCATTTCATTTTTCATCTCCAAACAAGTGTTTTGAAAAGCGGACCGGACCGGCCGGTCCGACCGGTTCAACC
>JBBMKE010000007.1:7064685-7082303 GCA_037834125.1 Lippia alba
GATAGGGAAGCATTCGAGACAGGATTGCCATTTATCCAAAAGGCAAACATGGCTCACAAAGTTCAGTTTATTCAGTCCGACGCCATGAATGTTATGGACGAACTCCTCAATAAGGTAATTCTTTGCTTAATTATAATTAATTAACTATTATCTTCTGAAAAACAATTTATTTTATTGCAGTAGAAATTACAGTAGATTTTTACATAATAATGATCTTTGGCTATTTATTTAATCCCGATTTGCAATGGTTAATTAGTATGCATGCCACTGTTGCAAATCATTAATGGTGGTTGCAACTCATCCTTAGGAAACAAGGCAAAATAAACACCGTATCTTAAAGCCATGCACAGTTATCCCTCTTATTTTTTCACAATATGTTTAGGTTTTTTTTTTTAGTTGGTAAATATTCATATCTGCAGCGATTTTATTTTATTTTTTTATTATTAAAAACCTTATCATTTCACATCAAGAACCTCCAATATGACCAATACTTATCTTCCAAATATCTTGCTATTTAACTTATTAAAGAGCATTTTATGATACATCAATTTCGAAATTTCTTCATTTATTACTTTGGGATAAAAGTCAAATATATATGATATTGTGCAGGGTGAAGAAGGGACATTTGATTTTGCATTTGTGGATGCCGACAAAGAGAACTACATCAACTACCACGAGAGGCTTCTAAAGCTCGTTAGAGTTGGAGGAATCATAGCGTACGACAACACCTTATGGTCCGGAACAGTTGCTGTGCCCGAAGACGATGAGATGGAGGGCTATTTGAGAGGTTGCAGAGGACACATTATGCATTTGAACACGTTTTTAGCGAGCGATCCTCGTATTGAATTAGCTCAGTTGTCCGTCGGTGATGGTCTCACACTTTGCAGGCGTCTCAAATAAATCAATTTGTAATTATGTATCATTTTGGGATCAGTATGTTGGGATTTAATTACGATCGAGTATGGTTAAATTGTAATTTTGTTTCTAATCTTTGTAAATCATGGATCTTATCTATATCAACAGTGCTGTTTTGTACTCGTTTTTATTTGGAACTGTAAGCGTCTGAAATGATGTGTCGTGCATGCTAATTAAGTGGACAAGCCACTTGTAAGTTGATTATTGGTATACCTTATGTTGTTTTTTTCTATTAATATGAAATAATAATTTCAACTTAAATTCATATGTTAGTTTTTGTTTATGCGTATTTTAATTACAATTTGTACCTATTTATACTAAAATTAAATATTACCAATTGGGACATTATATTAATAGTTTTTAAAAATATAAATTATCCCATTTCATTAGGTGTTAAATGAATTTATTAGTGATATTCAGAAAGCTCATTGTTATGATGTCCATGCCCATGTGTGCCCCACGGTTCATGTGTATATTTGGGGTGGGCACTATTCCAATTTTAGTCTTCAGGACTCGTGGATTTACTCTCACTGTAATTATACTTGTGTTCAATTTAATAATATTTGAGGTGAGGGACTCGGTTTAAAAAAAAAATGAATTTATTAGTGAAGTGGCATACTTATAATAATTAAAAGCCAATGGGGTTGGTCTAAGTGGTCAAACGGTTGTTTCTCGAAATCAAGGTCTTGGATTCAAATCCTTTTGGCCACTTGGGGCGAGTTAGAAAAACAAAAACAAAACTTATAATTATTAAAAACAATCGAAAAAATATTTTTCTTCTTGAAAATACCAATATAAATATTTTAGATTTAATAATAAATTGAAGTTTCGAGTATTTTAGTTCATCACTTTTAAATTTTTAACGTGAGTGTAAACAGTTAGTTCATTAATCAAATGATTTAAATCCTAGTTGTAATATGTTATTCCAAAGACTCATATGAATAGAATTTGCATTACTTTCATTTAACTAGATAAGATTTTCAATTATACAATTTATAGGGATGCAATATGTTCCTAACTGACGTCTTACCTACCTAACTGATTATTATATATCTTCTAATACAATTATTTTAACAGATAAATCTTAGCACAATTAATAATTTGGCAAGAACATAATCTTTATTAAGTAAATACAAATGAAAATATTTATGACCATGAGCTGCCGATTAACCAATCGGTTTTCTCTGACCTAAACTGACCCAGACAAGGGAGTACTTGTCACTGGTTAATCCGATCGAACCAGTCGATCCAATCCCGTGGTTAAATCAATGACTGTGTGCAATAGGTTTCAATTAGGCCAACAAACATTTCTCTACTTCATGCATAAGTCCTTTTATATTTTTTTTTTGTTGCAAGCAATTGATTTGATACCTTTAATGTCCCCACTTAGGTTAAGGCTCACGTTACCGAACCCGGCATGGATAAGTCCTTATGCAACTACATAAATCAATAAATAAATAAAACTTTGATCAGCATAGTAATTATATATTAAATAAATACTTCTCTTCTTATGTAGGAAAAAGATGGCTGCACTTATAAAGAATCTTAACCCATTAAGTTTAGTGAAGTCAAAGGTGATAAAATAAATTATTTTTTAGGTAGTTTAATGTTAAACTTAATTCCGTTAAGTGACGTGCTAGTTGTAAGTTGTAACTAATTTAGTGGATGTAGTTTGTTATATATACTTAAGTTATATATTTGTCAACTATTATGTGTAGCATGTATATATAAATATAAGTACACAAATAATTATTGGTACACCCTCTATATACATGTGACAATAATGAGTAATTAATTAACCACTAAATACTAATCCAACCAACCAGCACAACTTTTTTTAAAACAAGTCCGAGCATTTCTCTGACAATTAATATATTTAAATATTTTTTATAGAGAAACTAAGCAGTACATGTACATGATATTAAGTCGAACTAAAATTGAGAACGTGTTGTTACATCGATAAAAATATATATGATATGAAATATAGGGAAATAAACAAATTAAACTAGTATTTAGTTCACCCATATTCACTCTTCTGTTTTTATGAGAGAAAAAGTTAGAAATAAAAAAAATTGAAATGGTGAAAGAGACCAACACTTAAAATTTTTGCCACTGATATTTTTATCTAAGTTTATTTCTACTTAAGATAAATAGTCTACAATACTTTAGGAAAACTACAAAAATATTTTTCTTACAATTTGCAAACATCCCAAATTATTTAATTGTAAGTGTAAACTATATAAAATGTCATAGATGTTGTATCCCTCAAGTTTTCTTAATTAGTTGCAAACATCCCAGACGATCTTTTGTAATGTCGCACTTATCTTATCGATTATGTGATTTGAAATAATAATTTAATGACAAGAAGTTGGGGACATATTATTTATTCAGAAAAAGTTCAAGATCTTCCTAGAAACTCAGTAGGATCACAAGTTGGCAGTCTTACGTCATCACATAATATTAAATTTCATAAGAACTTTTTTAAATTTAAAAACAGAAAACCTAAGTTATTAATTATCCCAAAAAAAAGGCATTTTTCAACTAAGAGGAATACGACGACTGGAAATAGCAGAGAAATGTAAAGAATTGTAGTTTGAAAGTCTGATTGAGATTTCGACCATACAGTTAGTTATCTGCGTTACATTATAATATTCAATGATGATGATCATCTTTGTGTGATTGTGTCCTACATTTCTGACTTCTTCTGCCTGTACCTGATCAGACATGGTTTCTTCCTCTGTATCTTCAGACTTCACCATTTTCTCTTCTCCAACTTTGTTGCTACCAGTGGCGGTGGTGTTGTATTCCGTCGCATTAACCACGCTTTGCTTGTCCATCATACCCGACAGAGCAAGCCGAGGGGACCATTCCAGAACGTCCATGATTATGTTCGAGACCCGTTAAAAAAAAAAAAAACTAAGAGGAATAAGAAAATATGCAATTTGAAGTAGGCGAAAGTCAATGCAGGCTACCAATTATTAGTGATTAGGTGAAAGCAATGCCCTAATTTTAACTGTTACCAATTATTAGTGATTAGATGATAAGAATGTTGTATATAGTTGCTTGAGATATATATTGTACTACATCTTCAATTTCATATATTAGAAACGCAACAAGTGTAAGATATTATATATAGATTTTTCTAGCGGAGACATAACGAGAAAAATATAAACAGAACAAAAAGAAAAAATATATATATTTATCAAAATTTTGATATCTTTCTTTCAAACCATCTAATTCAAAATTATTCTTTTAAAGAATGATCAAATTCCCAACCCAAAAAATTATATTGGATCAAAACTCTACTTTAATTGGAATAATTTTTGGCAACTCATAAAACAGTGATAACCATAAAATATTTTTTTATTTTTTGAGTTTTTTTTCCTTTTTTCCTTTGAACACGGTTGTGTTCTCTCGATTGAAAAAATTTATGAGAATTCAATAAGTATCATGCGCTTCCACTTGGACGATGAGATCAACTATGAACTAAATTGCATTTTCATAGTGGTCTTTGCTACACTCACTTTTATTTTTAAAGTAAATGTTATGTTTAGTTTCTAACGTTTTAAAAGTAATATATAAATACTTAATATTACTAATCTGTTTTAAGTTAGTCCTTTCATAAATTTTCTGACAAATATATAATTAATAAAGATATTTTTATCTTGTACTTTTAAAATGACATGCACCTTTCAAATTAGTTACAATTTTTTTTGGGCCACATTTTTGCCTGATTTCTTAGACATATCACATTTATTTATTTTTTCTAATTTGTTGGAGATAAGTTTAGTTTTTTTTCTAATTTAATAGAACTCTTTAATGTTAATTTCCTCTGTCAACATGTTATTTATTAATAAAATTTGTCAATCTTGCACCTACGGCACATTTAATATATGGAATATAAGATGTAGTACCAAAATGAAGTAGAATATCTCGTCCGCTAACTATAATGTTCCTAAAATTTAGTCAATTTCCTTTAAACATATATACCATCCAATTTTCATGACATTGATTAATCATCACACGCTAAATTATAAGTGTGATGACTTTCTCCCACCTTACAAAAAATAATAAAAACAAATTATGTCGACCGATAATTTTTTTTTAGATTTGTTCATGTTCAATTTCAATTACACTCCATGTAAATTTGCGGGTCTAGGACATACAAATAGACACTTTCCATAATTTTAATTTTAACAGATTGAAAATAATAAAAAGATTCCTAGATTTAATATTTATGTTAAATTGACTATAAACATCGATCTGGTCTCATAAAATTAATTTAAAAACCTCAAAAAAAGATTCATATTATAAATAAATACAAGTGTAATTGTGAGGTAAGGAATCTTACTATTTTATTTCCAACAACTGTTGAAAGTTGAACCCTTCAAACAGAAAAAAAACAAAAACAAAAAGATATGAAGAAAGGAAAGGAACACTGCGTTTGACTTGTCCATTATCAATTATAAATTGCATCTTGACCTTTTCCTCAACTTGAACTAAGCCCCAAACTTTGAACATATTATTCCGAATAGAACCTAAACTTATAATTTATCATTTCTGCAGTTAAATCTTGAAATTACATCCTCTTACACCGACTATCTGTGACGGTGTTTTAAAAAAATTAGCAAAAGATTATGTCACAATATATATATATATATATATTTCTCGGCAGATATGGTGGCAAAATAAGTACTACATACACAATAATTTTCTTTTGAATATTCTCATTAATTTGTACATTATATTATATATAAGAACACTTTTAAAACTATCATTTTACCGTATCATATCATATTGGTAATTTTACTGGGTCAGTCTAAAAAAAATTATAATGTTATATATATGTTAATGTCGTGTTTTTATTTCTATTCTTGTTTCAGGTTTCATGCATCCTAATTTCTTCACAATGGGGTATTATCTAGTTATGAGAGTAGATACTAATATTGACATTACTGATAAAATAAAGGGGTTGGTGAGTATGTCAATTTCCAAGGAAGGCGTTCACACGTTGTCGAGACCTCTATAAAAAGGAGGGCTTCACTTCATACCATAACCACAATCATCAAATCCAACTCTGTAACTCTCTCTCTCTAGTCTTTCATACTCAAGAACATTATATTCTCTCTTTCTCTCTTTTCAAATCAACATGAAAGAGAATTACACAGGCACCATTCTCCAAAGCGAGGCCCTCGCCAAGGTTCTACACTTTTTTTTTTTCCATAATGTTTCACTTAATAGTTGATTGTAATTATTATTCTTTTACTAATTACTATAATCTTTAGTTATGATCATTGTTGAACAATTCTTTTTGTATATATATTGCAGTATATTTTGGAAACAAGTGCGTACCCGAGAGAGCATGAGCAGCTCAAAGAAATAAGAATGGCCACGGTCGATAAATATCAGTTTTGGTACGTATATAATGAGATTTGTAATGACATTATCACTAAACAAGTACACTAGAATTTCGTAATTAAGTTTAGTTTTATTTTTCTCCTAAAAACAATTAATTAATGTATGATTATTGTGAATAAAACAGGAGCTTGATGAACGTTACTGCTGACGAGGGTCAACTTCTTTCGATGCTCTTGAAAGTTATGAATGCCAAGAAAACCATCGAAGTTGGGGTTTTCACCGGTTACTCACTTCTGTCGACGGCGTTGGCCCTCCCGGACGATGGCAAAGTAAGTAAAAATAGCATGGATTTAAATATAGTAATAATAAAGAAATGAAATATCAAAATAATTGGATTTATCTGAATGAATTAAAACTTACGATGAATTTTCCTTAAACTTTATTATTTGGTTTATAGATTATAGCAATTGACCCGGATAGGGAAGCATTCGAGACAGGATTGCCATTTATCCAAAAGGCAAACATGGCTCACAAAGTTCAGTTTATTCAGTCGGACGCCATGAATGTTATGGACGAACTCCTCAATAAGGTAATTTTCTGCTTAATTATAATAAATTTACCATTATCTGCTGAAAAATAATTTATTTTATGGCAGTAGAAAGTGAAGTAGACTCTTGCATACTAATTAATGATCTTCAGTTATACAATTAATCCACCGATTTGCCATGATTAACTATTTTGCATGCCACGGTTGCAAATCATTAATGGTTGTTGCAACTTTTCCTTGGGAAACAAGGAAAAATGAATACTGTATTTTAAGAGTCATGCATTATTATATATTTTAAAGTAAAAATCATTTTATTTTATTTCTTGTAATAATTTGGGACAAAAATTCAATATATAAATTATGTAGGGTGAAGAAGGGACATTTGATTTTGCCTTTGTGGATGCCGATAAAGAGAACTACATCAACTACCATGAAAGACTGTTGAAACTTGTTAGAGTTGGAGGAATCATAGCATACGACAACACCCTATGGGCCGGAACGGTTGCTGTGCCCGAAGACGATGAGATGGAGGGCTATTTGAAAGGTTGCAGAGGACACATTATGCATTTGAACACCTTCTTAGCAAGTGATCCTCGTATTGAATTGGCTCAATTGTCCGTTGGCGATGGTCTCACTCTTTGCAAGCGTCTCAAATAGATCAATCTTTAATTATGTTTATTTGGAAATCAATAATTTGAGACTCAAATATGAATGAGTACGATTTAATTGTAATTTCTTCTCTTTTATATTTGTAAATCATGATGTTATATGTTTACGAGTATTGTTTCGCCCTCGTATAATTTGGAATTGTAAGCATTTGAAAGGTTGTGTCGTGCTAATTAAGTGGACACGCCATGTTGTGATGTTGTTGATTATTGGTATACCTTCAGTTGTTTCTTCTTGATTAGTATCCTTTTACGTAATTTCATACTTCAGTTTGTTTATGTATATTACATACCTTGTTTTTAGAAAGGGCTATGGGAACTGACACAGTAGGGGTGGGAACCGTGCGATGTTGGTGAGTGGGAGAGTGCAGTGTGCACCTCCACGGTTATGGCAACAAATCGGAATTTAAACCTACGACGATGATTTTGTAATTTGTAAATAATTTGTTTTTGTTAGTTACTGTTTTACAGCTTTGTGCAAAAAAGTGGTTAGCTCCGTTGTTAGTTGACAACTGTTTATAGGACACGTGTAGTGTATTTATTGGGCATGTGTTGTGTATAAAAGCAAGGGTATACATGTAAACAATCCGAGCTTTGAGAAATGAGATATTTCCTTTCACAGATTTCCACTTTCAACATGGTATCAGTTGACCATTTTTCGCTCCGCTGATCGCGAATCCGGGGGAGTTATCCGGCGATCCTTCTCTGTTTTTCCGGCGACATTGCCGCCTTTCATTCTGGAGATTTTTGTTGATTTTTCTCCTTTTTCTATGGCTTCTGGTAATACTTCCGGCGTTGCTCCGTCCATCTCTTCCGACGATCCTTATTTTTTGTCTCCATCGGAGAATTACAATGCCGGTTAGGTCACTCAGCAGCTAACTGGCGACAACTATCACACCTGGAGTAGATCTATGATGATTGCCCTATCTGCGAAGAACAAGCAAGGCTTCGTTGATGGATCTCTTACTGTTCCGCTTCCGTCTGAGTCAGAATCTCGCCGCACCGCCTGGATTCGAAACAATCATGTGGTAATCTCTTGGATAATTCATTCTGTATCAAAGGAAATTGCTTCTAGCATTTTATTTTCCGACACTGCACGTGAGATTTGGATTGATTTGCGTGACCGATTTCAACAATCAAATGGTCCTCGCATTTTCCAATTGAGGCAAGCATTATTGTCTACTAGACAGGATACTTCCTCGATTAGCATTTATTTCAAAAAATTGAAAGCAATTTGGGAGGAGCTTTCTAATTACAGACCTGTTTGTACTTGCAATCGATGCTCCTGCAATGGAGTTCGTGATCTCTGCACATTTTATCACTCTGAGTATGTGATGGCGTTTCTGATGGGGTTACATGAGTCATATGCAGCAATTCGTAGTCAGGTGCTCATGATGGATCCCCTGCCATCTATCAGCAAAGTGTTTGCACTTGTTCTGCAGGAAGAACGCCAACATGAACTGAGTACAGCTTCTGCTTCATATTCTCCCATGGCATTTGCTACGAAGAACCGAGTGGTTCTTCGTATAGCCGTGGTTCATCTTCATCCTCACGTGGTGGTTCATCGCGCAATTCAGGCCGTTTCGGTGGCCGTGGTCAGTTTTTCGGCAGAGGACGTAGCAAACTGGAGTGTTCTCACTGTCACCGTGATAATCATACGGTTGACCGTTGCTATGAGCTTTATGGATATCCTCCAGGATATCTTTCCAATTTCTCTAAGCCAAGAGTATCATCTTCTATCCATCAGCCAGCTCAGGTCAATCAAGTTACACAGATGCAGCCAGCTCAAGTCTATCATGTTGCACAATTGTCTCATACTTCTGCCAATGATTCACCTTCTGTGCATGAACAATCTACTGGCAGCTCAAATGGAGGTTATAATGTCTTTCTAAACTCTCTCTCAGAGTCTCAATATCAATCCTTGTTGTCTATGCTTTCTTCTCAACTGCAGTTACAGGCATCTAATTCTGGATCTGGATCTGTGACTCATCAGCAAGCAGCTACAGGTATATCTTTATCTGCTTCGGTTTCTAATGTTCTTGAGAGAGATAAATATAGATGGATATTGGATTCTGGGGCTAGTCGCCATATTGTCTGTGACAAAACTTTGCTACTAGATGTTGAGGATATGCCTAGTTCATCTGTGATACTGCCTGATGGTTCTGTTTTTTTGTTGAGTGTAAAGGCTCTTTGCTTCTTCATCCTTCTGTCATACTTAACGATGTTCTCTTTGTTCCAAAGTTTCATTTCAATCTCATCTCTATCAGTCATTTGCTTCAGCATTCTAATCTCTCCATTTCTTTTCATTCTCATCACTGTGTTATCCAGGATTCAACCTTGAGAGTGATGATTGGCAAGGTTGAGCTTCAAGATGGATTATACATCTTAGGCATTCCTTTTTCATACTTGTAATAATAATGCTCAAGTCAACACTGTATCTCTATCTACTTGGCACACAAGGCTTGGCCATGTTCTTCTTCATGTTCTTGAGCAATTAAAACCTGTTTTAGGATTGGATGACTCTACTGTTTCTTCCTTTTCTTGCACTTTTTGTCCCTTAGCTAAGCAAATGAGATTGCCCTTCATTTGTAATCAACACAGATCACAATCAGCTTTTGATCTTATCCATGCTGACAATCAAGCTTCAAGTAATTCTTTCAAATATTTCCTTACTCTTGTGGATGATCACACTAGATTTACTTGGATATTTTTGTTGCAATCTAAATCTGATGTTTTAATTGTGATTCCTAACTTCTTCACCTTCATTCAAACATAGTTTCATACAAAAATAAAGTGCTTTAGGTCTGACAATGCTCCTGAGTTGTCATTCACTGAATTTTTCAAAACACATGGAGTAATGCATCAGTTTTCATGTGTAGAAAGACGTCAACAGAATTCAGTAGTTGAAAGGAAACACCAACATCTTCTTAATGTGGCAAGATCTTTATACTTTCAATCTCAAGTTCCCATTAAGTTTTGGACTGACTGTCTTCTCATTGCAGTTTTCCTCATTAATAGAACCTCTTCTGTTCATCTTCATCACAAATCTCCCTTTCAACTGCTTTATAATGTTGATTTTGACTATACTACCTTAAAATCTTTTGGTTGCTTGGCCTATACCTCTACCTTACCTTCACAAAGACATAAGTTCACTCCAAGGGCTAGAAAATGTCTTTTTTAGGGTATCCACCTGGTGTTAAGGGTTATAAATTGTTGGATTTATCTACTCAGGACATTTTTATATCAAGAGATGTTAGATTTCATGAGAATGTGTTTCCTTTCATGCAAGATACTTCTGATATTTCTGATTCATTCCCTGGAGATACTTCTGATTTACATTCCAGTTCAGTGATTTCTTTTCCTGTGCCTGATTCCTCTCCCACTCCTGCCTCTACTTTTTTTTTTCTCTCAGAAGATCTTCTAGGCCTATCAAACCACCTTCTTATCTTCAAGATTTTCATTGCAGCTTATTAACTGGCTCACCTATCTCTCATTCACTTCCAAAATATCCTTTATCTGATTTTCTGTCTTATGATAAGTTGTCATCCCAACACAAACATTTCTGTCTCAATATCTCAACTTACACAGAACCTCAGTCATATCAAGAGGCTTCTTTGATTCCTGAGTGGAGACAAGCTATGCAGGAGGAGTTACAGACTATGGAATCAAATGAAACATGGAAAGTGGTTCCATTACCTTCTCATCACCATTCCATAGGCTGCAGATGGGTTTATAGAGTTAAATTTAAGTCTGATGGCACTTTGGAACGTTACAAAGCACGGTTGGTTGCTAAAGGATATAGTCAATTAGAGGGAATAGATTTCATGGACACTTATTCTCCAGTGGCTAAGTTAGCTACTGTTAAAACTCTGTTGGCTTTAGCAAGTGCAAAGGGTTGGAATCTTGCATAATTGGATGTAAACAATGCCTTTCTTAATGGGGATCTACTTGAAGAGGTATATATGGATCTTCCCCAAGGTTATACTATCTCTCCAACTCCATCCTCTTCATTTGGTAAGCTTGTTTGTAAACTGAACAAGAGTTTGTATGGTTTGAAGGAAGTATCTAGGCAATGGTATTCAAAGTTTTCAGCATCCCTAGTGCAATATGGTTTTCAACAGTCCAAATCTGATTATTCTTTGTTCACTAAAGGCTCTGGTGATACATTCTTGGCTCTCTTAGTGTATGTTGATGATATAATCATCACAGGTCCGGATACCTCTTTAATTACCTCATTGAAAGCCTTTCTACACTCTCAATTCAAACTCAAGGATCTTGGTTCTCTTAAATATTTTCTTGGATTGGAGATAGCAAGATCCACGGAGGGAATTGTGTTGAATCAGAGAAAATACACAATGCAATTGTTTGAAGAAACTGGTTCTTTGGCTGCAAAACCTACCACCACTCCTATGGATCCAAATTTGAAGTTAAATTCCTTTGAGGGTGAAAAGTTGGAAGATATAACTCTTTACAGAAGACTTATAGGGAAGTTATTATACTTGACTTTGTCCAGGCCTGACATATGTTTTTCTGTGAACAAACTTAGTCAGTTTGTTTCACAACCCCGGTCCAATCATCTTGATGCTGTTCATCACTTGTTGAGGTACTTGAAAGCCACAGTAGGCCAAGGTATATTTTTTCCATCAAACAATAATCTGAAACTGGCAGCTTTTGTTGATGCTGATTGGGCATCTTGTCAAGATACAAGAAGGTCCACAACTGGATTTTGCATATTTCTTGGTAAAGCTATGATTTCATGGAAATCAAAGAAGCAATATGTGGTGTCAAGATCATCAGCTGAAGCTGAATATAGGGCGCTTGCAGTTGCTACTAGTGACCTTGTGTGGGTGGCTCAATTGCTCAAAGACTTCCAGTTATCAATATCGGGTCCAATTGCACTATATTGTGATAATCTTGTTGTTGTGCATCTTGCAGAAAACCCCATTTTTCATGAACGTACTAAACATATCGAAGTGGATTGCCACTTTGTTCGTGATAAAGTGTCTCTTGGTTTTATCAAGCTTTTACCGGTAAGATCTTCATGTCAATTAGCTGATGTCTTCACCAAAGCGCTTCCAGCTCCGCAGCTCAGTTCCATATTAAGCAAGATGGATGTCAAAGACATTTTCCATCCACCTTGAGGGGGGTGTTTTGTAATTAGTAAATAATTTGTTTTTGTTAGTTTCTGTTTTACAGCTTTGTGCAGAAAAGTGGTTAGCTCCGTTGTCAGTTGACAACTGTTAATAGGACACATGTAGTGTATTTATTGGGCATGTGTTGTGTATAAAAGCAAGGGTATACGTGTAAACAATTTGAGCTTTGAGGAATGAGATATTTCCTTTCACAGATTTCCACTTTCAACAGATAATAAGGACTTCTTCTTCTAAAACGGCGAAGAATTTTTCTTATTGTGGTCGGCGCGCGGTGGTCGAATTTAACAAAAGATCGGTGAAGTTTTAAGCGAGAAAATGAGAGGTGATTAAAGGAAATGTAGGGTGTCAATTGTCATTGTTATATTTTTTCAGGGAATTTACAAAAATAAATAAATAAAAATAAAAGAGAGTTAAGAGTAGCATATCTCATTTTAAAAGGTTTAGAATAAATTTTGGTATCTAAAAGGAATTAAAGTCCCATTTGCCATTTGCCATAAAATTTAATTAAATCAGCATTTTCTTTCTCATTCACCTACTCCCCTATCTCTTTTTTTCTTCTTTGTGTTTCCTCTTTTCTGTTTTCTGTTCTCGCCAATTATCTCCTCAAATATTTTTATGTTTTATGTATTTAAATATTAGTATTTTCTATAACAAATCTAAGAATTATATGAAAAGTAGATAACATTTATACCTTAAAAGGTTGTTTTAAATTTTAATTAGTTTATAACTTATGATATCATCTTTGTCATTCTAACTATTCTACATTTTCTATCTTTCCCTTGACCTTTTCACCGCTAATAAGTAATATCTCTCACCTCCCACCATCATATTCTTTAAAGTATCTGAATTAATTAACTAATTAATTAATTAATCTATAAATTTCATACTGATGTGGTAAGATATAAAGTAGATGGCTGGCATAAGTTTGGAACATTCAATGCACGCCACATAATAATTTTGGAGATGGTGAGGCCGATTTTATCAAAAGTACTCCCTCTACTAAGTGGTTCGGCTCGCCCAATCGCCTCTGTCGCAGAGCTGGTCGGATATCAATATTTAATGCACACAATCTTTCCACATAAAACAATTGTGTTATGTTTTAACTACCACGTTAGTGCATCATATGAGTGCATATTTAAGCACACACAAGACTCATCACTACAAATAGTCCTTGTATTTATTACATATGATAAGCACATTAAACACATATGAGTTTTTAGTATTATAGAGTTATTAAAATCTAGTTTTTTGTAAAAGTGACACACTTGCAAACTCGCAAAACATTCAGCATCATACATGCAATAGATTTGAATTAGGATTTAGGCCAAAAAACATTTCTACTTAACGTGTACAATGTACATCCTTACGCAACTATATAAAAAAATAAAAATCAAACTTTGATCAGAATGGTTATTAAATAAATATTTATCTTCATGTGGGATAAAGATGGTTGAACTTATGGTGAATTTTTAATCCACTTAGTTTAGTTAAGTCAAAGCGTAATAAAAATACAGTATTTTTTAGGTAGTTTGATTAAACCAAGCTCCATTGTGATGTGCTACCTATTTAAATTTGATGGATATAGTTATATATAGTTAATCTACATATTTGTTTCGAAACAGGGGCGTGATTGCTATTTCCGACATTGTGCCTTTGGGCCGCAAGACTCCCAAGATCTTCTGGTGTAATTTGAGTGGTGTGATTGAGCTTTTTTGTTTTTTATTTCGTGGTCACCACAACATGAATTCTATTACTGATCCGTGGGTCATACATTTTTGTATCTTTTCCGGATTTGATTGTTTATATATGAGGTGGAGGCCTCGTTAAAAACTTTACGGCTCTCTGTCGGTTTCCCAAAAAAAGAAAAAAAATCTACATATTTGTTTCAAAAGAATGTATTGAACTTGTGAACTATTATATGTCATGCAATCTAAGTTGTTGAATTCCCCAGCAATAACACAACTTGCATCCATGGTGGAAAGTCAAAGAGCGTCACTTCTTCAATCGAAGTTGTTGAATCCCCCAGCAATAATACGGCTTGTATAGTAGGTTCGAGAAACTTTTTAATAAGTAGATGAAATTTTTTTAACAAGTAGGTTTAGATCTAAGTTGTTGAATTCTCCAGCAATAACAGTACACAACCTGTATACTAGGTTCGAAAAACTTTTTTAACAAGTAGATTTCGAACACCTAACCTCTTAAAGAATCAAGTAAAGTCCGTCTCTTATGAGCAACCACTAGATCAAGACACCTTTGATGTAGCTTACTAAGTGGAGTGGCGTTTAATTATTATGAGTAACAAAACCAACTTTGGAGAAATGATATATTTGAGATTTAATAATTAATTTATTAGTTTAAAATGATATTTACTATTTATTATATAAATAAATTATTTTTTATATGGAGAAATAATCATAAAATATATTAGAAACACTTCAAATAATATAGAAAAACATACTCAAAATCTAGAATAATTAATATTTGAGAAATATACAAGAAAATTTTAAGATTATACAATATATTTAATAATATCATTATAAATTATCTTTTACCATTCGATATTTTCAATATCCACCATGAATTTATAGAGGTGAAATGTATATATAATTGATTTGTTATATTCAATTTTTATTACTTACTTTAAAATAGTATTACTTTGTCATATTATCAAATATTAGTGTCAGACAACTTTTACTTAATTAATTTAATTATAAGAAAAATTATAACAGTGTATTAAGTGATGCCTATTCCTATGCGGTGTTCATTCATCCATGTTTCTATCTAATGGGATATGATGAGAATAGAAAAAGATAAATTTTCTTGAAGACTGCCAAATCGCTCAATTACACCTCTATAATCATCCAACCAGGCAAAATCATATCCAAATAAAACCCCGATTACCTCAAATCGCTCAATTACACCTCTATAATCATCCAACCAGGCAAAATCATATCCAAATAAAACCCCGATTACCTCAACTTCCAGCGATCTTCCAACTTTTTATCTTCGCCGGGGCATCTTGAAATTTGTAATAAATTCTTGGATCCGCAACCCTCCCTAAGATCAACAAAAAGAATTGGGGGAGAATTTTTTAAGATTGGGGGAAAAACTATTGATTTAACAGGGAAAACTCTAGGGTTTTCAATTTCTCGCTCAGATCGAACTGGGAATTGAAATGAAGAGATTGCAACGGCTATGGGATGTAAATGTCATGAGCAAAATTTTCCTTTTTTAATTTATCTTCGTAAGGGCAAAATTGAACATAACGGTACAAAAAATGTATCCCTATTACATCAGACAGAACGATACCGTATGCCCTTAAAACTATATTTTAATTTATAAGTATAGTATTCTGTAATTAATATAAGTAAATTTACATAATTGTGTAAATTCACTTGTGACATCATACATGTATGATCGGGTTAGCGGAGCATTAGAATTCAAATGAAGAAATTATACGTAAGAAGAGCATGAAAATGCATTTTCAAGAAAAATAAATTTTAAATATGTAAGAAAAGAGGTAAATTTTAATAAATGTTATTATTGTTCATAATTTGAAATAGATATTTTATACAAATAATTTGATGTGGAATTTTTTAAAGTCAAAGTGATTTATTAAAAATCTTATTACGTTTATTTAATTATTTTAGACACTATTAATATTTAAATTCATCAAACAAATATATATATAATAATAAAATTTACTTAAAACTAACTGACATACGTGCACGTTGATTTTGCTAGTTCTTTAAAATATATGACTTGATAAATTAAACTATATAGTTCACAGTTCACACTGACTTAGTACGGTATCAAGTTGATATCTAGCACAACATTGGGTCATTCGATGCATGCTACATGGCAATATTCGAAAAATAAAATCGGAGCACTTCTAATACAAATGGTGAGGTCTTTTTTTTAAATGGTGAGGTTGATTTCACCAAAGAGTCTCATTACTAGGTGTTCGGCTCACCCAACTGCCTCTCTCGAGCAGATCGAATATCAACATTTAATGAATACAATCTTTCAACACAACACAATTTTTTTATGCTTTAACCACCAGTTCGGGTAGTGCATTGATACATCAACAGTGTACGTATTTAAGCACATACAAGGCCTGTCACTACACGTTGCATTTATTACGTATGATAAGCACATTAAACACTTTCGAACTCCCTTAACTACTTTCATATGAGTTTTTAGTATTATTTACCAACTAAAGCATTATACGTGCATTATATATAGAGCATTACAATCTAATTCTTCGTATGAGTGACAAACTTGCAAACTCGACAAAACATTCAGCATAATACATGCTATAGATTTGAATTTAGGCCAACAAGCATTCCTACTTTACGCGACATCCTTATGCAACTGTAGGGGGGGATTCAAACTTTGATCAGTATAGTAATTATTAAATAAATATTTCTCTTAATGTACAGGATAAAGATGGTCGAACTTATATGAATTTTAATCCATTAAGTTTAGTTAAGTCAAAGCGTAATAAAAATACAGTATTTTTTAGGTAGTTTGAATGTCAAACCAAACTCCATTGTGACGTACGAGCTACCTACTTAAATTTGATGGATATAGTTAATTTATATATTTGTGTAAAAAAAATGTATTTAATATGTTATGCATGCATACATATTGTACATAAAAACAATTAATAATACACAATGTGATAGTGAGTAATTAACTACTAATCCAACCAACTCAATATTTTCTAAAGTCCAAGTACTTCATGTTATAATTTAACATGGCATAATGCAGACCATCCACAGTGTCGCCCCTACGGTTGGCCACGTGGTAATACGACGAGCTCGACCATCGACCTGGGCCACAAATGTGTGAGGAGCTTGACGAAAGCCTCCACGAGCTGCCCATTCAACCTCGGTGTCAGCTTCTGTCATCGACCTACATATCACGATCTCCACACTGGCCAAGGGAATCTTGACCATGTCCGTCGACCTCCAGCTC
>JBBMKE010000007.1:7175597-7187019 GCA_037834125.1 Lippia alba
TGTACGGACTTCTTATTTCGTTACACGTGTCGGGCTATAGTGCGGGGGTTGTGGTGCCTCACGTTGGGGTGCTACAAAAGTCCAAGCCCAAGTCCGAATCAAAGCGAACGGAAGACCAACACACTCGCTACGCTAGGCGGGCTAACCCTTGAACCAATTAATTAAGAACCACAAAAAAAAACCGAACAAAGCATAATAAAGCGGAAGCATTAACATAAATCATGCACGATGAGCTACAAGCTCCAATATAAATTCAATAATCAATATTCATAACTAAACTTGACCTTTGCAGCCTCAAGATACAATAAACGTTTAAATATGCAATACAAAATGACATGAGTGTGTGTGTGAAACAAAACCGACATGCTAGACCCAAAAGACTCTAGTTTTCCCGCCTAGTGCTCCACACCTGCAAAAGACTGAAAACAATTCGGGTTCAGTCTATAGGAGACTGGTGGGTATAAAACAGGGCATAGTAATATAATAATGCAATATTTAAATACCCACACATGCAAGCTATATTCTCGTTCAAGGTTTTGTAAACAATTCCCAAGTGGGTGAAAACAAATAAAAACAACAATTGAAATTACAACTATCATTCATTTAGTTATTCATTCATACATGCGGTCTTTACGTGAGCCCGGCGAGTGGGTGCTCCCGAACACCTTGTGTGTGCATTAATCAATTCATTCATTCATTCTTTAATGATCATGCAACATTCAATCTCGACGAGCAATTTCATCGGAAATATGTCTTTAAAATATTTGCATTTGAAAAAAAGTTAGTCTGAATTCTTTCAATATTTTAAAATTAATTTTATTTATTAAATCCAGTGAATTTCCAACGAAAATGTTCATCGAAAACTTGTTTTAAAATATTTTCCTCCTAAATTTGATCTAGAAGTTAGTCTAATTTTTTTTAAGATACTCATATAATAATCTTGAAGGGTAAAAATAGGTTAAAAATAAAGAATTGGTCTGATAAGAGATTTAAGTAAAATGAGGGAATGAGTTAAATATCAAGTAATAGTTTGGCATTTTGAAATTGTTGAATAAGTTGAAAAGTCCTAATTTTTTATGATAATTGCCATAATCAGATCTTGATAATAAATGACGATGATTAAGTACTTGAGTTTCACATTTTGAGATTGTTGAATAAGTTGAAAATTCAATTTATTTATTTTTTTATGATAATTGACATAATCAGATCTTGTTAAAGAATGACAATGAATAGGTACTTGAATTTCACATTTTGAAATTGTTGAATAAGTTGAAAAATACCTTCTTTTTTTATGATAATTGTCATAATCAGATCTTGATAATGAATGACACTAAATAAGTACTTAAGTTTGACATTTTGAAATTGTTGAATAAGTTGAAAACTCTCAATATTTGATGATAATTTTCATAATCAAATCTTGGTAATAAATGAACATGAATAAGTAATTGAGTTTCACATTTTGAGATTGTTGAATAAGTTGAAAAATATAATATTTTTTTAATAATAACTGTCATAACCAGATCTTGGTAATGAATGGTTGTGAATAAATACTTGAGTTTCACATTTTGAAATTGTTGAATAAGTTGAAAAATACATTTTTTTGGATGATAGTAAATGACAGAGTTTCTTGAATTCTCAATTTTGAAATTGTTGGATAAGTTTTCGTTTTTGTAAAGATCCATAGGTTAAATGTGAAAAATAAAAAAGGTAAAGGAGCTGAATCAAGTTCAACTCCTGAACAGAGAATTGTCATTCGTCCTGAACAAAGAGTTGACTTGAAAACAAGCATAAAACTATTAAAGTACATGAGTAAATTAATGTTACAGTGAGTCTATAGGACTGCTAAAACCAACATTAAGTAAATAATGACTTGAAAACAAAGCTGAAAACTTTTACACATGCATCCAAAACATTGAAAAAAACATTCACATACCAGAAATTTTATTTAAAATAATTACCTCGAATCACATGCCGAAACATTTTATGTTAGTTTCAAATTTTGCCCTGCTTGACTTGTTTCCACATAATCCCTAACCAAAGTTAAAAACGCATACAAAAAACAAAAATCACACATGATCGGAAAATAAGAAAAAGAGTGATACAATTCTTACTTTATGGAGCACATTTTCTTTCTTATTGAGCACATTCAGTAATTTAATTCTTATAGATTTTATGCAGCACTTTGCTGTAAAAAATCTGACACATACAATTTGGGTGTGATCATTATGGTGCTTCTTACCAGAGAAGATGCCGCTGTCAAAAATATTTTTGTGACCAATGCATTTAAATGGAGAAAGAGTGCGGATTAAGTTGCAGGACGAGGCCAAAATGCCCAAGGAGATTTTCACATCAGTGTCATAGCAGAGATAGCAGTGGAACAACAACAATTCAAAATACATGACAAATTGAGCACATGAAATGAAGAGAACGACAAAAAATATGTTGAGTTCCTCATCACTCTAGCCGGCCAATGTATGAAGTTCCATGATAACCAAAGGCTAAAGATTCGCAAAATTATTGAGCAATTCGAGCAGTTTCACATTTAGGGATGATAAACTTTTTAATAGGTTAAAAAAGTTGCATATTCAGCTCTTAAACATTTTATGGGGTTTATAACCTCAACCGTCTATAGTAAATACTGAATTTATGATAGTTCTTTAATTAATGTCCACGGAGCCGCGTTGAACAAACCGGAGAGGTTGGGGTTGGGGTGGTGGTGAGGGATGCCATGGGGAACTGTTTGGACATTTAGGGATGATAAACTTTTTAATAGGTTAAAAAAGTTGCATATTCAGCTCTTAAACATTTTATTGGATTTATAACCTCAACCGTCTATAGTAAATACTGAATTTATGATAGTTCTTTAATTCTTTTTTTCACTTTGTTGATTATTTATATAAAAAAAATATACAAATATAAGACCAAAGTGAAAAAGTATATCAAATCATTTTCGATATAAATCATTTTATAACTTATTAATAGAATTCAAAATGAAACACTCGAATAAATATGTAAACAAAAATCAAATGTATATAGTAACATGGGCAATTTCAAAAAATTCCCCTTGGTTGGAAAAAATTTAGTTAACTCCCCATTTTCAAAATTGTTTTTGTTCACTCCCACATAAGATTCATTATTTTAGTTAACTCTCCATTTTTTTTTTCCAATACACGACATATTGTGAAAAAATACAATATATACATAATTTTGAAAATTAAAAATAAAGAGAATAGAAAAGTAAATGTTAGTGGATTGAACACGTGACATATTTTTATAGGAATGACCCACTGGGTATTTACCTAACATATATATAGTAAACCATTAAATTGGGCCAATGTAATTAATGTTTCAATTCCATTTATATTCCATTTATACACACACCTCAAGCATAAATCAAGCTGGGTTAATTTTCCGTAGAATAAACCCATTAACGACGTGTAACGATTGACCCAATTCATTAATGCTAGCAACCCTGTACATTCAATGCATGTGAAAAAATTTTAAAAATTCTAAATTATTACTTAATTTATAATTATTTTAAGATAATTATAGTTTTTTAATAAATAAATAAATTAAGATAATATCAAAATATTATAAATTAGTTGTTCATATAGAAATTATAAAAATAATAATAAAAAATAAAAAAGAAAAAAACTTGAGAGTTTAATAGAATGTGAAAAAGATTAAACAAAAAACTATTAAAAACGTGACTAAAATTTATATATTTAAAAAATAAACAAAAAAGAAAAAAGAAACTGAATGAGTCTCTTAATCATGTGGATAGATAATTATATATCACGATTTCTAAGTAATTGGGGCCAAAATGTAATTAACGTTTCAATTCCATTATTTCATTTAACACTAATTTAAAAGTCTATCCTCTGTTTCGCACTCTGTTTACAGCATACAGTCTCTTCCCCGTCTCCCGCAAATCCGCCATTACAGCACAGAGTAGATCGACTCTCTCCTCGATCGGGCCGGGCTCTGATACAAGATGCTCAAATTTTTGAAAGGAGTGGTTGCCGGATCGGGTACGGGCCTCAAGGATCTGCCCTATAACATTGGGGAGCCGTACTCTTCAGCCTGGGGTTCTTGGGTGCATCACCGTGGAACATCAAAGGTGCGTGTCACTCTCTCCCTCTCCATCCAGTTTTATGTTGGGAATTTGTGTTGCCTTGTATTTTTCGAATTTCGTTTCCTTTTGATTGGTTTTGTTTCGATTTGTCTCTAATTTTGGCGCGGTTAAGTTCTGATTTGATGGGATCAATGATTTAGGTTGGTAGATTAATCGTTGTTAAGTGTGTTGCTTTTATTTTGGGTGTCTGGAACAATGGAGATGGTTTGGATGGAGGGAAATGGTTAATTATAGATACTGTGATTGTTGGGATTGATACAACGTGACGTTTGTCTATCAGGATATGGATGATGCGTCAGATTTGCATGTTAATTAATAGGATCAATTTAGTTTCCAGGCTGGAAATTTTCAGCTTTCTCCCACCGACCCTCAAGGAAGTAGATTTAGTGCAGTGGGAATGCTTTTTCATGTCAATGAGTACCAAAGTAGATTTATGTTATCGACTTTATCAGCTTTCTTAGATTTTAGCATGAATATTGTAGTGCATTTCACTTCTTGTTCATCAAATAAGTGCAACTACAAGGCTTTGTGATTTGGGTTTGTTTCGGTTTGTAATTTTGGAAGTATTTGAAATTACTATGTAGAAAACTGCCTTTAAGAGCATGTAGTAGCAAGTAAAGCTCCATCTGCCATCCCAAACTTCTGGATCCAGAACTAAGTTAAAAGAGTAAGTAGGTTGGATTAATGCATATCCTATTGGTATGTATCACCAATTGTTTTTGTTTAGTTCTTTAAATCCATGTGGCGGTAAGTTATAATTTGTTCAAGTTCTCTTTTGTTTCCAATTAGTAATCATTCGTTGTAGATGTTCAGAATATATTTCCTTGTTTCAATGGAAGAATTTGAACCTGAAGGTTGGGTTTAGGGAGAGGATTTCAAATAGTGACTTTAATGTATATATTCTTTACTTATACACTAGATGAAAGGAGTGATCCAGTTTCTTGCCTCTTGGAAAGTAGTGATTTCTCCACCAAGCAATTCCCTGTTTAGTGAAACTAGTCACAGTCACAGCGCATGCTAGGAGGTGCTCATTCTATTATATAAAGTGTAAAATAAAGTCTAACTATATGTACAAATCTGAATATGTTACACGTATTCAGACACCATTGCCACAGAAAGTAAACAGTGTATTATCTTGAGATCACTGGTTGCATGTGCGCTACTGTTCTTTTTGACTAAGTGCTACTTCCTTTCACCCATGTTGAGTTAGAAGAATTCATCTATGTGTGTAAGCCATCTAGTCTTTTACAGCATGTTTTCGGGTTTTCATCATTACTTTTAATTATTTGTAGGACAGTAAATAGGTTTATGCATGTTTACATTTTCTCTCTTTTACTAAATGAAAATAGTTCTCTACTTCTCCCTGTTTGTCTGTTGAAATTAGGGTGTCAGATGGGAGGGAGAGATGTTTTGGGGATTTGTTTTTAACCACCCAATTTTTCCTCAAAGGTGGTCTTGCCTTTTTCAGTTGACTTGGCTTGCTGATGCTTTACTAGTTTCACGATTTGTAATGTGTAAACCTTCATAAATAAATTTGGAATTTGTTTTTAAGAGTATTTCAGAATGTGACATGAAATGGACAAATTCGGGCAATCCTTTTTCCTTTTTTTTTTTTTCCAAAGTTTAGAGGATTTGGATTTCACAAACAATGCTGGCTGTTGATCAGAGTTATCACCTAACTTAGTCAAAATAAAATCAATATGCCTAATATCTATTTTGATACTGTTGATCCTGTATCTCTAAACTAGAATACCACCTGGATCAAACTAGTGGTTTAAATCGATCTTTTATGTTGACTTTCACTCATCCAGTTATCATGAGCTTATTCTTCCGATTTGATTTTTACGAAAAATTTAATTATATTTAAGCTCTCTGTAGCAACTTTTTAATTATGAAGTTGATAGGACTCTCAACCTCCCTCAAGTCTATGTATAGTCTTCGTCTGACTATAATACTGTGAATTTCACCCATCAGAAACGTAGAGAAGAAGGAAAACCTGAAAATTGAACTGTATATCTTGGGAGTGCTGACAATTGGAATGATTACCATCATCTAACGGAAAATGTATCAATAATGACTGAAAAGGTTTATTACCTTTTCGTCGTCCACTATGTTGATTTATCATCCTAGTTGTCAATTTGTTTGTTTGTATGTTGCACGAGAACATTTATACATGTGTCAGTTTTGTGTGTGACAAACTCTTGCATGGTGAAGCATGCATTATGTTCCCTGAAGACAAAAACAGAAGTGACGAGATGAACAGTTGAGAAGAGAAGGAGCAAGTGAAAAAACAGAAAAGTTTCTGATCAGCAAACTGTACACATCTGATAACCATTAACTTACACACTCATTCTTGCTGCAAGATCAACTTTGCTTTTGCATCTCTCCATCAAGTGGATGTAGACAATTAAGCTGTTTAGATAGTTTGTAACAGTTTTTTCTTCTATACACCTTTGCTTGGAAGTGTATCTGTCTTGTTGTGTTGGCACTTCTGATACAGTTTTTTTTTTTTTTTTCTGGTCATGGTTTTAGTCTCTAATTATTGCCCTTTTATTTTGTTTTCCTTTGATGACAGGATGATGGCTCTCCTGTCTCAGTGTTCTCTCTTTCCGGGAGTACTGCTAATGATGGGCATTTAGTTGCTGGCCGTAATGGCGTCAAACGGCTACGAACGGTGAGCTTCTCATGATATGTTTGAGTTACAAGAAAACAGTACTATACTACGCTTGCTCTTTCTGTGGCATCCTTCAATTATTCAAAAAATCTGACTAGCTTCTTCCTTTTCTTCTTTAATTGTGACTGTGCTCGATTGGATCATTCGTGCACATCCAGAATTCCAGATAGCTTTTGAATGCCTTTATTGATTCAATTCCCAAATGTTCATAACCATCCTAGAGAAACTCTATTCTTAACCCTGGTATGCTGTTGTGTTCTTTTTATCCTCCTGCAGTGACTTAACCATTAAAACAATTTATCTCTGACGGATAGGATGTTCCTTGTGCGTTTAGTATAATTCAACTTATATGTTCATCAGAACTGTCTTCTTCAGCAATTTTTTTTTTTTTTGGGTATCAGTGTTCTGTACAGAAACTTATAATCCAATGAATATATATTCTACTTTCTTATGAACTAAAACCTGGGCACTTTCGCAAAGTTTTATTCAGATTTAAGTAGCTTTTGCTAGTTATAAAGAGTGAAATCTGCGCGATACTATGGTGGTTGTGGAATCTTTTGTCTTTTCCTTTTCATGAACAAACACCCAACTTCATATGTATCCAAACAGCAGTACAGGGTGAAGCTAATGACATGCGAAGCCTAACTTGCTCGTGCCTCTCTCTTTTTAATACTTGATGTGCATATTTTTCTTCATCTTATTATTTTTGAAGTGATAGCTCATGCTATTTATTGCATTAATCTAACTGGTTAATCGATCACTTTAAAGAGCAGCAAAGCTAATACTCATATCATTAATGAGCATGTAGGAGATTCCCACTATAATTAACGTAAACGATCTATTATCCAGTGAAACTTCTGCATGGGCTTCTGATTTCCTGTCCATCTTGATTTCTGATGTTCTTGTCTCAAAATCTTGTATTCTGTCACCAGTACCAGCTCCTGCACTGCTGATAATTATTTTATCATTTTCAGGTTAGGCATCCAAATATTCTGTCATTTTTACACAGTACTGAGGCAGAAACTTTTGATGGTTCGAGTACAAAAGTCACTATCTACATTGTGACTGAGCCTGTTATGCCACTTTCTGAAAAACTCAAAGAACTGGGGCTAGAAGGCTGCCAAAGGTTTAACATTGCTTCCTTACATTGTAGCATTTAATATATTGCTATGCTTCCGTTATTTGACTTGTTCACCATCAGTTATTTATACTTGTTATGCTGTGACTTATGATTATGATAATGACTTCAGTACAATATATTCTGTTTGACTTTTATAGTTGATTTTCTGTCACATGAGTTTTCTCTGGTGGGTAGGATATTGTTTTTCTTATATTGGAAGACATTAAGTACAAAACTCTTAATTATTTCCTTGGTCTTCACTTTGCTACACCTTAAGAATTCAACTCCGTACTTTCTTCTTGTATCAGGGATGAATATTATGCATGGGGACTGCACCGGATAGCTAAAGCTGTGAGCTTCTTGAATAATGATTGTAAATTGGTATGCATCTTAAATCTAATTTCCGATATTTCTCTCTATATTATCATGCCCCTGGAGTATTTCATAGCTGGCTCTACCACCATTGTACATGACTAGCTTTAGGAAAACAAGAAATTATTTGTTGTTGCTGCACTCCTACCCTGCCTCTTGATCATTTTCCTGATTTTACCAGTATTTATGTCCAGTATAATATTTTCTGTTGTTGGTTACTGCAGGTTCATGGTAATGTTTGTATGGCTAGTGTCGTTGTCACTGAAACTTTGGACTGGAAGCTCCATGCATTTGATGTTTTGTCTGAGTTTGATGGGAGCAATGAAGCTGCAACAGGGCCAATGCTTGTGAGTTCTTGGTTTCGGTGTGTCCTTTCATAATGCTGCATGATGAAAAAAAAGTAGTGTACAAGCTTTTCAAATAGTCGTTATTTCTGAAATATTTTCCGGAAAAGTTTTAGAAATGCGGCTGAAATTAGGAAACAGTTCTGAGAGATGAATCCACAAGTTTATTTACACAAATGCAAAACGAAACCAATCAAATGGGGCCTTAACCTTATAGCCTGTATATGTTATTTAATATAGATAGTTACGTCTAAACTGATTCGATCAAAACTTTTAAAATCTTGTGATCAGATATTCATGTTGCTCATGTGATAAGTGTTTCATGTCAAATAGATCTCTGATGTCCTTTCTGATTTTTATGGAAAGCTGTGTAGATAGTCTAATGGCTGATCTAATTTCCTATTTTTGCATTGATTTTTACCAGCAATATGAATGGCTTATTGGTACACAATACAAACCAATGGAGTTATCAAAATCTGACTGGTCAGCTATCAGAAAATCGCCACCTTGGGCTATAGATTCTTGGGGCTTGGGTAAGTGTGTATTTCAAAACATCAGTAGGCAATGAGGCTGTCCTCTAATTCACTTTACAAGCACATTTGGATCAATATCATTATGTGAATGTAAGGAGGCTGATAATTGTCTGGATTAGCAGCAAACCTGCTGTTCTATTAATATGACAGTCTTTGTGTATGGATGTGAGATTGCCTATATGTTAGCTGGATTTTATGGTCTTGGACCAAAAGTTTCATAGCTTGTTATTCTCTGTAGTTCCTCTCTGTAAAACCCTCTTTAGTGAAGACAGCATTTTAATAGTTCAAAACTCTGAATTTGTATGTCTGTACTTTGTCATTTATTGTTAGAGTTAGAATTAGGGCAATTACTAAACAAATGCCCAGTGAAATTCAGAAAATTTCTTTGAAGAATGTTCGTTGAGTTGACTAAAAGTCAGCCACTGGCTATACTTAATCCCTTTTCTTTATGGCAGTTCTCTTCAATACAATTTTTTCCAAATTTGACCACCTTTTCATCATCTTTTCTTTGCCGTCTTTGACTTTCATTTTTCTCATTCTGGGCGCAGCTAGCGTTCTCTTCTTATCTTTTGCATTTTGTTTTCTCAATAAAAGCTTTACATTTTACCAATTCGTCTCCATTTTTTAGTCCTTTTCTCATTGTCTTTTATGCACAATTTGTAGGCTGCCTAATCTATGAACTCTTCTCTGGCATGAAGTTGGGTAGAACAGAGGAGTTGCGGAATACTGCTAGCATACCAAAGGTGACTGCTTAGAAATCGTTTCCCTTTTATTTTCTAGAGATTTGCTTCTATTCCTATGTGGAAATTTATTTCTGCTGCTGTGTATAAGCAAATGCCCAATTATATTCTTTTAATTTTAATAGTTCCACTTCAATTTGATTTGATACTCATTTTAAATTTAAGAATTTCTGTCCCTGTCTCACAGTCTCTACTTCAAGATTATCAGCGTCTCTTGAGTTCTATGCCTTCTCGGAGGTTGAATTCATCAAAGCTTCTGGATAATAGTGGTGAGTTCTTTTTTCCCTCCTCAGTTTTGTCTTCCTGATTTCTGGGTGTAGTGAATGGGAATGTTTGACTAAATCTACATGGTGTTATTGTCTTATTGCTAAATATACACTTTACACCGGGTAGTGTTTTAGTTCTCATTTATTTCTGTTGCACATGCTGCTGGTACGTCAATCAGAATTCAGAATTTTGTATTGAAAGTAAAGACTATCCTAGTTAATTTTTCCTGATAATATAGGTACATGATATAGTTAATACTGTTTGAACTTAACCAATTGTTTTACAACAAGATATCTGCTTCTTTTGTATGTTTGAAAAGCTACAGGTGACTAACCAAAAGAATAAAAAGATAAAAGAAGCTAAAAGTGGCCTGCTCGATTCATAAGATGAGAATACACCTGCTCCGCAGTGACCAACATTGCATTGATTATTTAATTGAGGATTCTACTTGAGAAGTTCCTATTGTTAGTATGAACCAAAAAATATGACTCCCGTTTTTTAAAACTTTTCGTATCAGTTACCATCTTTAAGCAACAATGAAAGATTTTAACTACTACTCACACTTTTCCTGCAGTTTCTGTTCATGGTTCCTAGGGAAAAGTAAGTTGCTTAGTTTTGTTTGTGTATTCTGAGTTATGTATTTTAGTTATGTTAGTTTAGTAACTTTGTTAGCCCTAGGCTACTTTTCTTACTAGTGTATAAGTTTGTTTGACATACATAATGCGAAGAATTTTCATTCTCTTGAAAAAGTTTGGCCTTACCAAGTATGCATTTCATTCCGATATCAAAATACCGTTGTATCTAGAAATTTTCAATTAATGTTGTGTTGTCATTGCTGTGTTGGTTTTCACTTAAAGCTGGGAATTTCTGCATTTCAGTTCTTTCCTCTTTGGGCTTCTATTTGTTGATTTGTTATTCTTGGAGGATTGGTTGTGCTAATTGCTATACATTCATCCTATTGTTTAGTTTTCTAGCTTTGAAGATTAATTAATGATACAAGACTTTAGCATTCATGCTTTCTTAATTAATGTGGTGTTTTCTTTTCTCTTGAGCTGAAATTTTCTGCTGATGCTTCCGCAGAATATTTTCAAAATAAGTTGGTGGAGACCATACAGTTTATGGAAATTCTTAATCTGAAGGACAGTGTCGAAAAGGATACCTTTTTCCGTAAGCTTCCAAATCTGGCTGACCAGCTTCCTCGCCAAATTGTGCTGAAGAAGGTATCTTATGATCTCCA
>JBBMKE010000007.1:7208477-7219237 GCA_037834125.1 Lippia alba
TTGAGCTCCAGTCCTTTGCTGAGAGAAATGAAAGGAAGGCTTGGATCAACATAGTCAGCTACACCCTCAAGGAACGAAGCACTGAACTGCAACATGATAAGATGTTCTCAATTTTAAACACAATCTTGGTGCCCCACCTTTAGATAAAAGGTTAAGAAATGAAGTTCATCTCCTTTATTGATTCTTTTTTCTTTTTCTTAGTATAAGTCAAATTGATCTCGCGATTAAGGTACGGTGTCATAATCAACGTATTACACAGACAAAATAGGGTAACCTGCACAGGGACAGCATGGAAGCAGAAATCCGCACCAATAGAGCAGCTTTAGCATCAGTTGTCGCGATGATATTTTCTGGCAGCTTGTGTGATGGAAAATATTTACTGAAAAGAAAAAAAAGTGTTTTTGATGAAAACGAACAGACTAGAATATAAACAACACAATAAAGCAAGTATAAATGTCAATCTGGAGCGAAGGGAAGACGCGATCTACCAATTGAAGTGATTTTCGTTAATTGATTGACAAACTTCAGGATCTCTTACGAGCATATTAACTTCGAGCTGGGATTTTCTATCAGCAACATGAGCTGCCATAGCTGTCCCAAAAGATCCACCTCCAAGAACCACAACCTAAGGCCATCAAAGCATATTATAATTATCCAATTTAAACAACAAAAAACAAATAAGAATCCAGAAGTATCACTCATTTCCGCAATTCTTTCTTTCCACATTTCCTCCCAAAAGACATGATATAGAACATATAATCCCCAGAAAACCAGCTTACAACCCACAAGGTAAAGAAACACTACCAGAACTGCACAAGAAAATAGTTCAAGAAACCGAAAATACAAGAAGTGAAAACTGTAACCAACTAATATAACACCAAATAAATTTCAATCTGAAAATAAAAAAGAATCGAAGAAGAATTGAGACCTTGTTACTGCGTTCAAGAACATCCGTCTTGGCCTTGGACCGCCACGAACGCGACCAGCGAACCAGCTTCTCCCACGCCACTCGCACCACCTTTCGCCGGTCACGGCTCCTTTTCAATGCAGCACTGTTCTCCGGGGAAGTCTCCGCTGTCTGCGGCGGCGACGGCGTTGAGTCGACGGTATCACCGGCGGCACAGTGGCAGATAGGAGCTGCGGCGGCGGGGGAGCGGTGGAGGGGGAGAAAATAGTTGGTGGGTTTGGAGTTATGGGGTTTGAAAGAGGTGTAGAGTGAGTGATTGGCTGAAAATGGTGGCTCAATAAGCGAAGCCGCCATGGCCGAGTTTACTATTTCTCTGGTGGAAAATATGCAGAGGCAAGAGTATTGAGGCCAAAACAGCTGAGAGCCTTTTTATCCAATATACGACTTCCACGAGTCCGGTGCTGGCCCCGAACCATGCAATGAGGGTCGGGTTTTACCGGGGACACGTCTAAAATATCATTTTGTTATATGATAGTCTAATACAGTATTCGATATTTATTATTTGAGAAATTTAAGAATAAATTTATATCTATATATTATAAGTTGTTATTTTTGGGAATTTTTTTGGAAATCAAATAGCAAATGTCATGTAATATAATTTTGGGCTAATTCTAAAGACCTTATTTTTTGGGATAGTGTATTTTATCCGTTAATCTTTGGATTGGTATGATTGCTCCGCTGAACTTTGTGGAACGTTAACCTAATTCATTTTAAATGAAATTTTAGGGAATATTTCGTTCAATTTTTTTAGCGTGATTTATAAGACTAAATTTGTGTAAATTAAATTTCAAATATGTTGTTATTACATCAAATCGAAGCTCTCGAAGCAAGGAACACAATGGTGGTATCAAAATCAAGATCCGACAACCAACGATGAAGGAATCACCGATCAAAGATAGTGCATGACTTGCAAAGTTTGAAAGATAAATTCCGACTCTTCCGCCAATAGAGTTAAATGGTATATGAGTTTTGTTCGTCTTAAAGAGAGTATTATAATAGTAGTAGTATTGATTTTTGGCACGCCGTGACAGAAAAGAAATTGACAGTTAAAGTTTAAGTTGAACGAAATATTCTGCTGGAATTATCTAAAATAGGCTAAGTATTTTATAAAAATTAAAAAATAATCATACCGATTCAAAAATTAGAGAATAAAGTACACAAACCTTAAATAACAAAAAGTGTCTTGGAATCAACTCTAAAATTTGGTTACTTAGATTTGAGTAATGAAAGATTAATGTTGAGAAATCCCTCATCGTATATTTCTAGTGGAGTAATGGGTGTTGGTGTATTCACATATATAACTTAAGATACAGATACATTTAACTTGGAAAAAAAAATCAATGTTATAGTCTTATTTTTATTTTTGTGTCTCTACTTGTGAATCATAGAAATTTACTTGTGTAATGATTGAGTTAAATCAAACTCACTAGTGTGTCTCCTTTTCTTTTTCTTAATTTTATAATGTTATACAAATTTTGGCATTTTTTTTTAAGACCCTGTTCGTGCATCGTGGACATTATACATGTACACACTATATATGTTGATGGAAGTAAATTAAAAATAACCACAAAAGCATATGATCCTCATTAATTATATTCCTTGATTCTTCGATTTGTGTTTTAATGGGTTTTTGTTTTAAGGGTGCACGATTGAGACCAAAACAAATAAGTTTTAGATTGTACCTGATGACGCATGGCCATGGAATTTTTTCCAGAAAATGGATACTCACGATTCACGAAGAATTAAAAGCTGATTAATTTCTGGTTCTTGTTAAAAGTTATATAACATTTGTACTTTTCTACATTCGACACGCGTGCAACGAAATAATAATTATTATTATTTAATTTTATTAAAATTATAAACTTCATATTAATATATATTTTATATTTATTTTTAATATAATTACTAAATTATTATATTATATTATACCTATATATATAAGCGTGGTAAGGGAATTTTCATCGTCCGGATGCACCAACATAAAATCTATCGAAATGCAGGGGATTATTACCCGCATGGCAGGCAAACGACGTCGTTTTTTTCCCTCTTACGATTTCTCCTTTTCTTTGAGGCTTTCCTTCCACAGAGGTCTCTACCGACTTCTCCGCTGCCAACGTGTATCTCTGAAAATCTCCTAGAGTTTCATGTTTCTTCGTTTGATTTTCTGGCCTCTTCTTAATCTTACACCTAAACCTATGTTATCACATTTTGAATTTGAGTTTATCAAAAACTCTACAAGATATATATGAGTTTTCATAATCATTGTTGTTGTCGGTGTCTCTTCTGCATTTATCAAAAATAGTTCTCCTAAATCAGATCATGGGTGATATTGTCGGTAATTCTTTTTTTCAAGACACAGAAAAGTATTTGAAGATGACTTTTGATTTTGCAGGGAAAAGGTATTTGAAGAAATCGTTTAATTTTGCAAATTTTGAGTTCAGGTATGGGGTTTGCTTTTCTTCTTGTTAATTTCTAGGGTTTGATTCAGAAGATTAAGAGAATTAGACTTTCACCCTGTTGTTTTTGTTTTACTATTGTGATTTCAATCGCTAATCATGATTTTTCTGATTTTTTTTCAACAATTTTATGTTGATAATGCAAGTGAAATGTTATTCTTTTTTATCTTGCTCAGATGGCAACTTTCGTTTTGTTGTTTGTCTTGTCTGGTCCTGTGAAAGCAATTACATATTTGGTGAGTTCATAACATCTTACTGTGATACGTGTGCTTGCTCTTGATTAAGCTGATCAGTGCTCTTGAAATTCGTTTTAACTTATATTTTCTATTCAGTTATTGCATGATTTGCTTGGTTTCGCCATGGGCAGTTTTTGGAAGTGAGCATCACACATCTGCAACATTTTGTTACGCATGTGATACAGTTCCAGGTGTGGAGTTTATTTTTTTTATACCCCTGCAACCTGTTAGTATCTTCCCAGTTTCTATACTTATTCTTTTTAGCAATGAAAGACAGAAAATTAAACCATAAACAACTCTTAGTGTTCATTCTTTATATTAATTTTCCTTGAAATTGCGGGTTTGTGTGTGTGAAAATGTACAGTATGAATAGTTTAATGATAATGTTGTAATTGTTGATCTCATCATTTACAGATTAATAGAATTGTTCTAAATCTTTGCTAAAACTCAAAATTAGGTGACTCATAAAATAGAAGTGACGGCTTATGTTTCAGTAAGACGTCATTTAAAATGTTATATAAAGAATAGAATTTTGAGACCGTTGAACACCAATTTACCAATTCAGACTTCGATAGGTACCTTATCGATTTCTTCCAAATGTCTTACATGGTATGTGAGCATTTATTCATTGGCACTTGACAGCATCTCATAATATTAGAAATCTCATTTAGATATAACCTTATTTGACCATAATATGGTCTAAAACTATAACTGCAAAGACTCTCTTATACATTTGGCAATACCTTGTTTGTGAGAAATAGAATTACAGTTTTCTTTTTTTTTTTACCTAAGTTTTTCATCCCTAGGAAATTTATTCGTGAATATTACTTAATTGGGCCTTTAAGGTTTTTTTTTCTATTTTATCATTATTATTATTATTATTATTATTATTATTATTATTATTATTATTATTATTATTATTTTTTATTATTTTTTTTATGTCAAGATGAGTGTAGTTGATAGAACAAACTGCGTAATTATTCTTCTAATAATGATTCTAGATTATATTGAATGTTGATACGAATGTCTCTCTCCATTGATGGAAGGACTGCATTGCAGGCATGAGCTCTATGTAAATAAATCACTGAAGAAGATGGTCGAAGAGAATTAGGGAAGAAACGAGGGGAGAAGCAAGAAGTGCTATGGTTAAATTTGAAGTTAGAGACGCTTCTGATTTTTCCTCATTGATATAACTATACTGTATATGTTTTTTCTTTGAAAAAGCTGCTTAACCGGAATTGTTCCTGGTGTAATTGGTGCTTGTTTTGTTAAATTGCTTGAAGAATTTAAAGTAAAAAATTGTTAGTACATGTTCCAATAAACAGTCACTAGATAGCTTTATGAAGTTTATATTCGTGTTTTGCAGGGGTTCTTTATGCAAAAGCATTGCAAAATGTTTCCAACTTCAGTTGATTGGGATAACATCAATTGGCCTCAGATGGATTTTCCCGCTCAGGTATTACTCAATGTGGTTTTGATAAATAGACTGTTAAGGCAAGCTGCCATTGAAGAACTTAATCTAATCCAGTTTTAATTGTGGATTAATGGGTTAAAGCTTTTAAAATATTCCTTGCCATTTTGAATAATTTCATGATTTATTTTGTGGAGGTTCAGCTTGAACATATCAATTAAATCACACTCAGATGACATTGATGCTCAATCAAGGTCTGCATTAGATAACTAAATCGTAGTTTATGCTGGTTTTTGCTCATATGTCCCCTGTAGATACCAACTCTAGAATAATAATTGAATTTTGCTTTGCTTTCAGTGTGCTATATGTTCTCTTGAGGATGTAAGCATGTTAAAGCCTGGAATTGTTAATACAATCTCTCTTTTAATATCTATGATGCTTATGGGATTACTTCAGCTAGATTTGATTCCTTTACTACATTTTGAGCTTTCATAAAGCAGTCAATATGTATATAGTAAAGTATTTGTGTCAGCATTCTTATTTGAGGGACTAAAGCTTTTCAAGTACCAATCTCTTCTATATAAATGCTCAAAGAAAATTAGTGAATCATCTCTCTCTCTCTTGTTATATGCTTAGATTGTCCACTACCTTCTTTTCTTTCATGTCCTCGTGTGCTGCTAAAAAGGTAGTGATGCTGTCCGTTTTCAGTGTCTTTGCAGGATTGTTAGTACAACATTCTTGTGATTGAGCTGGGTTTGTTTTCATGCTGAATTGAGATAATTTTGTGCTGCTGGAATGTAGGAAATACCTGTTGGTGAAGGTTTTAAAGTTGCTAGAGGCATGGTTCTGGCCTTACAAGAAAATGCTGGAATGTTAGCATCAATGGTTCCGGTACTTTGTGAGAGGCTTGGCTTGCATGAATTATGATGTATTAGTATTAGCATCAAAGGGTCATTTGAAAAATTTGCAAAGATCTTCTAATCTATTTTCAAGTTGAAGAAGCTGAAGATCTTTTCTAATGTCTTTTATAAATATCTACTGGCTATATAGATGACTTTTCCAGGTAGTTTGTTCTTTTGGCATAATTCATTTGATAATTTTTTTTTTTTTTTGGGCAGAATAACTTCTTTTGTACTCCACTTTGGAGTGTGCTTGTTATCCAACCGGCATTTTATGAGTTATTCTATTTTTGTAAGTTAATATAAATATAAAATTAGTTTGATACTTATCAAACTTTTCCAATAATTATATATCGAGGTTCTAGCAATAGATTTTGTTCGTGTACTCCCTAAGAATTTTGTATTTTATTATATATATAATTTAATAAACCACTAATATTGTATATAAACTATTAAAAAATAATATAAACATATAGTATGACATTAGCATTATATTACAATTATTATTTTCGTCAACGGGTATACATAAGTTACCGCGCATTGTGCGGTTTATTAGACTAGTAATAAATAAATGTGATAATATTATATTAACAAAAATCATATCAAAATATAAATTATAAAATATGAGGAAAAAAGATAAAAAGAATATAAAAATATTATTTAAAAAAAATTGAGATGAGAGAAAAGACAAGTGAACATTTTGGAGCGTGAATTAACCAACATATTGTAGAAATGATGACATAAATAAATAAAAGAAAAGAGGGGCCAAGACTTCAAGATTTCATATTGATTCTCTCATTTATTATAGTATAGATATTGTGCTCTTTGGGGAATTCTCACTAAGAATTAGAGTTTTTACCATTTATATATAAAATCCAAGCGAGGGAATTGAATAACCATTTGATTTTTGCATAATTTAAAGAAAATTAAGGTTATCTAAATTGATAAGTATTAATAACATCAATTACCCAACAAATTCCTCACAAGATCTTCATAAGTCGAGAAAAAAACATAGATCTAGATTAACCAAAAATGGTTAGATATATAAATGGGAAAAAAGTACTAACATTACTAATTTTTTTCATGTTAGTTCCTCAATAATTTTTTCAGTAAAAATGTTGGCCAAAAAAATTCATATGATTAGTTGTTAAGAATGTCACCTTAAGAATACAAGACAAAAATACCCTTACGCATTGCATATATAAAATTTTTTCTGGCTAAATTCTTATCGAAAAAGTTGTTCAGGGACTAATGTGAGATAGATTAGTAACACCAAGAACTTATTTGTTACTTTTAAAATTGTAAAGACTAATATAACACAAAAAACTTTAGAAATTAAACATAAAATTTGCTCTAATTATAATTATCTTGAATGAGTTCATAAACGAAAAGATGTGTTCTCTTAGTATGAAACTGTGAATTAACTCCAACCGAGAGTTGCGTCACTTTGTTTAAATGCTGAATGGAATGATAAGTAATTAATGGAAATTGCTTGACGAAGAGATACAATTAAATATTAATTAACGGAAAAGGTGTCTCTTAGCGTATGTATTGTTTCGGTGCTTTGGGAATTAATTATGTCTTAATTATGAAAAGGCAAAATAATCCTGCGAAGTGTTACATTATAATCTATAAATAGATTCTCCTTATTTGCATATTCTTTCAATTCGATCTAGTATTACACGCTACAATTATTATACTAATGTATATTCTACCTATAACTCCTAATTTTTAAGAGAATTCAAAATACTTAAAATTCGTCCTTTCTCAGAATTTGCACGTTATATTTTGAAAGACGATTATCATTAGTTCGTAAGCACTTGAGCGAGACAATTTTGTCTAAAGAGAAAAAATGAAACTCTCTCCTCAATCTTAGCAATATTTACCGTAGCAATATCACATCCTTGTTATACAAAATATCCACCAATATTATATAGGGAAAAATATCATTTTCCATCCTCTACAAATGAAGTTTTTCGCTTTTAGTCCTGAACTTTTCACTTATTTCAAAATGCATCCTCTATATTTTCAAAAAATCTCACTTTTAGTCCTTACCTAACTTCCGTTAATTTTCTAACGGAAAAAGGCACATGTCACTCATGCGCCACTCACATTCATTCGGGGGCGCGTGAGTGACACGCGCCTTTTTCCGTTAGAAAATTAACGGAAGTGTCCAATAATTAAGGAAGGACTAAAAGTGAAATTTTTGGCAAAAGTTCAGGACTAATTTTGAGACAAAAAAAAGTTCAGGAAGAAAAGCGAAAAACATCATTTGTAAAGTACTAAAAATGATATTTTCTCTATTATATATATATATAAGAAAAAAAAGTAGAAGTAAGGTAAAAAGAAACTAGCACATTAGTGAAAAAAAAAAAAAAAAACACTAGCACATTAGTTATGGTGGTGAAAAAATTTATATATATACAAAGAAGTTCTAGAGATCAAGATAGCTATTCTAAAGCCATTGTATTTAGTCTAATAGCATAGATAACATAAATATTGACGGTGAACGTTGAATGTGCCTTACAGTTTTCCACTTCTCTCTCTTTCTCTTTTTTTTTTTTTCCTTACTAAGTCTCTAGAGAAAAGAGTACTGTAATTACATAAGGTTGCCGCTCATTAGAAAAACACAGTGCACAAAGGCAAGAGGAAAAAGTATTTTAATTAAACAGTTTTGCATACAAAAGGAGTGGAATAAAAATAATAATAAATATGATGGATTAATTCACTTTTTCTTCATTTTATAATCTTAGCAATATCAAGAGTATTAAAGAGACTAATTGTTTGTCCCTTTTGGCTTTAGGGTGTGAATGTAACAAATCCATGCAATTTTCAATATTACTCAGTGTGTGCGTGCCAATACAATATTAGTAACCGTATAAAAACATAAAACGAAAAGAAAATAAGGTAATGTTCACATCTTTTCGCTTTGGAATATGAGTGTGACAAACATGCATAATTTTGACATAAAGTAGTATTTGATAACATGGAGGGTGTGTCAGTACGATTTAAAAAACAGTACAAAATGTAAAATGAAAATTAAGAAGATGCAGTAAGGTCTGAATTCGGTTCCTATAAAGCAGTGTAATGAGGATTTTATATATATATGGAAAATAACTAATTAAATAATAAATATAATATATTTAGCAATATACACTATATGCTAACGTATATGATCCTATTTGAAATTATAATCCCCAAACCCAATTTGAACAAACACGAGTATGCGAAACAAAGTAAAACTATTATAATCACACACAACCGTTTTATTTATTTAATTATTCTTACTCACCGTAGCAAGTACTAAAAAACATCACGCATGACATTGATTTTAACGTTACAAAACCCAAAAAAAAGAATTCTAACGAAGAGGACAACAACATTCTTCATGCTGGACATTCAGATTCCGGACAGTATCAAGGGTTAGCCATATTTCAGTATGGCAAGCAAGGAGAGAAGGAAAATGGCGCCATGAATGATCTTTATCCAAAGCGGAGAGGTGATTATAATCGCAACGAAAAAGGCTGTGGCAAAACAAATAATTCCCATTTTCTTGAGCGGCTAATCTCCTTACGTGAATTAATCTGTGGACGAAGGTGGTGGCGAAAGCACAAGTTATGGCGAGGGAGAGCATGTGGAACGACAGAGGGAAATGATCGCGTTTCTGCAGCTGTAGAAACAAGAGCAGCGATTCCAGAGCCGAGGTAAAGCAGAGAGTGAGAAATACACCAGAAAGTTTATAGAAGTATTCATCATAATTAATATCTCGTGGTTGATGATCATCAGTACTACTCTCATTGATGTTGGTTTGCTGCATCATTTGCTTCCCACAATCGAGGCATTCACGAGCTTTCGAACTAACGTATTCGCCTGTTTTTGAATTCTCCATGATCAGGAGTAGGATCAAGTGCGAAATTCATGACCTTAAATACAAGTAGCGCCTATTTGAAACTTCTCAGAAGTGTCCTCCTTAGTTATTTCATGCTGGTGACCTCTTTGTGTAAGACAAACGTCGTGTGAGTAATAATAATGCAAATTAAGTGGAACACATTTAACATACGAAGATTTTTTCGGATAATTTGAATCTTTGTGTTTTTTGTGTTTCGGCATAAAATAAAATTTAATTAATTAACTTTTGGCAAAAATTGTATTTTAACAGTCAGGTTGGGGCCACGGTATCTCGGATTAGGGGGAAAGGTTATCCTGACTTCAACTCACATTGAAGAAATGATGCCATATTAAAATTAAAACATTAATATTTACAAGATATAGCCACACCACTCTTTGGCTAGAACAATTCCTTTATATACAGTATATGACTTCAGCCTTGATAGGCAATACCGTGATTTTTTTTTTTACATCTGCAGATATATTATACTGTCGTCGGTGCAATCGATATTTTTTTAAAAGAAGATGGAGAAAAGAGGAAAGTCGAATTCTGTTTGATGATAATATATATACCAGATGCTTATTGCATGTTTACTTTGTAGGATGTGGGGGATTAGATTAATAATTTACTTAAACTCATATTTATTAGTATTTTTGTAAGTTTGGGATTGATACACGGTCGGGATAAAGCCGCAATATTTTATTCTTATTCTATTTTTCCCATGGCTTAAATGGTAGGAACTAGGAAGTGGATATCTTTTTTTTTTTTTTTCCGAAATAGGAAGTGGATATTGATTGAGAAGGAAATGTATAACATTTCTTGTGGAAACTAAAATACTATATTTCAGCCATAAATCATATTAATAAATATCTATAGAAAACTTTAGTTAAAAATAATTAACT